>CAJNYU010002647.1:87577-187442 GCA_905331475.1 Rotaria socialis | reverse complement strand
AATCTAGAAACCAATTTTCAAAAAAATTCGTTTTTTCTCCGAGTTTAATGAATTTGTATAAAATTGGTCCGAAAGTCCGGCCCGAAAATTCCTTGGGCCGAAATTCCGGTCTCCCTCGAACAAGATTGTAATATTTTCATCGACGGAAATCATGGTTTCCATTAAGTTTGATACAGTAAAAATGAGACTAAAAGATATCTTGAGGGTATGAATACGATTGGTTGTATGTCTGATAATATTATTCAAAGCCTTGCTAAATATACTAATTTCATGAATTAAATTGTAATAATTAATGAAGAGATAGTCTGTGAATATCTTATAAGGCATTTCTCCATGTCTTGCTTTGTCGTTGTATTTAATTGAGAATTACATTATTCGATAGAAACTAGACTGTAAGACATTTTGATATTCTTTCTTTTTCCTAATAATTAATTCGAAATTTCCCTGCTAGACGGAACAGAATTTTGTTTTTCGGAATTGCAATTTACTTTTTTACACTGCAACTATCGATATGATGGTCAAACTCCTAAAATAAGCTGCGAATAGTAAATATAATAGATGTGGTGAATGATTAAAAAATTTGAAATACATATTTTTTCTGCATACTGATCGAATTTAGGAGCTCTTGATATTTATATTCTATCGGATACTCATTCTCAGTCTTCTAGCGCTTGTCCAAATTTCAAGTATTTGGTAACGAGTAATCTATTGAAAGAGCCAGAGTAACTCTTCGGGCACATTCTAAATACTCAAGATCTATTAGAATCTATACTACTCCAAAAAAAGAAGTATTTAGGGAGCATAATTTTGAGTGCTCTAGTAGAAATAAATCTAACATAACAACACTCTCGACTGGTACGTTGAATCATTTAATTACATGCTGCTTTTTTAAAAACCAATTTTTAATAACCTTGCTAAAATTGTTTATGTTTGTGATATATTTTAGCTGAATTTTAGAATATTCTAATCAATATTCAGTATCAACTAATATAAACTAAGAACTATACTCATCATTATACTTGTTTGTAAAAAAGACTTCATAGCGTAGTATAACATTTCGACTTCTTGCATAAATTTTTAACCATTGAATGTAGTTCATCATCAGAGTTTCGCATAATTAACACATTCTATGGAACATGATGTGATTACATGTTTTCTTATCTAGGCTTCGTCCAGTGAACGTTTTTGAAAGTATCGAGGCAGATTTTTACAGCTTACCATGTCTACTTTTCTAATATTTCGCTTACAGAATATTTTAAATTAAATTGACACCTTTGTGTATTTATAAATTTTGAAAAAAAAATGTTTTTCTTGCCCTAGTCAAACAATTTCGTAAATAGAAGATAAAGTAATAAAATATACCAATCATGTGAAAACATATGGTTTTAATGAAAAAATACGACCATTGTTTCATAGGACCCTGTCGTAAAACGTTTTGCCATCTTTTTGCCAAAGAGCATGTTTTGAAAAACTTTCATCTCAAGAGATGTTCCATTCGGAGTTCTGTTCATCATATACGTATATCAGCGATGAATATCAGTGAAACAAATTTGACCTTGCTAGTAATCGAACTAGCCAACAAAGAAATAGTAACGAGATTATGAGTGCAACAAAAAATTTTCAAATAACAAACCATGATGTAGGCAGATATATCCACATTAATATAGTTGCAGGCAGTATTCTCAAAGAAAGACCATGGTGATTGAAATTTCAGCAGATATGATTTCATATACTTGAATTCACACTTAACTGTCTTGACATATCGCGTCATCGGAGTTGTTTTTTTTTCAGAATTCGAGAAACAAATAGAGGTTGGTTTTATCATACATTAACTGTGATATTCCTTGTAGGAGAGTCTGATCTAGAGTGATCATTTCAGAAATTAACAATTCAAAACTGAAAAAAAGCTATTTTTGTCAATGAACTCGCAAGTTTTGTGGTGATATAACGATCGTTAATTATTGTGCATGTTGCAATGATACTGTAAATCGTAGATTATTTTTTACAGCTCATCATATACAGAACAATAGTAAATAGGTATTATCAAGTATAATCTTCAATAGGTGAATCATTCCGATATACGAAGAATGCATTTCTTCAAGGTCAATAATCGTTTAGACTAGTAATATTTTCAGAGAGAATAAAATCGAAAAACAAATCTTTTCGTGTGTTATGGTGTAGTAGACAATATTTAAAAAACAGAGAGAAAACGATAAAGTCAGCGCTTATCGTATTTATGATGTTGACAACCACTAAAAAACGATTTTACGTTTTCATTTTTACTTACATATCTAAGCAGATGAGAACAAAACTTCTATAGATATCTATGTGTACACGATTAGGAGAGGTTTTTGGATGCAATATTAAATATAATATTTTGTATTCTAGTAGTTTTCTTTTTCTGTAGACTAGCAACCATCTGAGAGTCAGTTGATGCCGTCTCACTATTGGGGAGATAAATAAAACGAACAACAATTTTACCAACAAACATAGTACGTTTTCATTAAATAGAGATAAGGGTACAGAGAAAATAACCACATAAAAGGTGTTGCAATAAAGAAAAACTGATAAAACACGAATCAGATCTCTTTCATTTTTTAACCGCAAGACACAAGGTAAATTTCAAAACATCTTTTACAAGCTTCGAAAATTACTGAAAAAGATGAAAGAGGAATTAAATACTTAGAAATAAATACGATGCTCACAATAATGGATAGTTTTCGAACGAGTAGTTCACTAGAAAATGCTTACACGTATAGAATTAAGGTAGATATTTGATTGAATACGTTCATATTATACTTATTTGTAGTTCTTTTGGTTGCGAATGACACAGCTGCTGAGTTTTCGACAATATAACTAAGCTAAGAGAGCTTAGACTTGCTCGTCCAAAAAAATGTATTCCGGAGTCTCGAGCACATTTAGCTGACTTTAAAAAAAGCTGAACTATCATTTCAAAATGTCGCAGTCGAACGAGAAAAAAACTGAGATCGATCTATGACGACTGCATCGTGAGTCTATCAGCTTCACTGTAAGTCTATCTGTAGTGTTCAACCAATTCTACTGGATTTATGTAATCTGTTTTCATTTGACCCATTGAATTAATTAATAATTTCAAACACGGTCGTTTTGTAAACTTCTATTAAAATCAATGTATTCTGTTAGAAGCAGCATTATCAGTTGATTTATTTATCTTTTAGAGTTTATACTTCAAAAACTTGTTTTAACAAATGGATCTTGAATACACGGTAACAGAAACCTTGACATCTTTAGGTGGTAGAGTCAGCGAGATCAATTATGAATTCGAAGAAATTACCGTGGAAGCTATTTCACTTGGATTAAGCACGAAAAGAGAACGTCGTGCTCGAGCATATAGCGCTCGGATTTCACGTGACCAGTATGCTGCGTTAAGTCGAGCAATGTCGGTTTCGCTATCATTCGACGATTTTGTTCAAGTTTTACGTCCATTTATGATGGGATTTTATAGAAATCGTGAATTGGAACAAGCGTTTGGTATATTAGATAGAGATCATTCTGGTTTGGTTCATATAGATGAATTAAATGTATTTTTACCAATTATTAATCAATATGCCACTGGTGACACCTTAAAATCTTATGTGCGAAAAGTCTATTCGAATATTGAAAATAATTTAACTTACGATGAGTTTCGCACATTAATATTGCGAGGCATTGGTCGCGATATTCTTTGTAATAACATCTGAGTTTGACTAAAACTTATATCTTGCACAAACAAAAAGACATGCCTGCTGTTTTTTTCAAAGCGCTTTTTCTATCTAAAACTTTTAAAGATTCGTCTTTAATTTGTAATAATATCCTTTTAGAAAATAAATTAAGAATAAATAATTCAGCGTTATCAATTTTATATCAGTGCTTTCTTGGTGGTCTGAATCAATCACTAATACAAACGATTGACAAAAAGATTTATTTTCAATTTCAACATTCTGTACTTTGTCAATTCATAATAGGTAATCATATCAGTAGTCATAGTTTGTGTTTAAAATAATAAATGTGTCTAATTCAAGGTTGGCCGTAGAAAGGCCGAAAGGAAAAATATCGAAAGGAAAAATGTCGAAAACAGAAAAGATAGAAAAAAGCGACGTCTACTAAATGAAGGTTCTAATAGTTTATTGTTCATTGTTGTTGATCTGATTATTCCATTGGTTTGACAATGATAACCCTTGATACTATTGAATAAGTGATATCTTATGAAAACTAGCTAAAATAGGCGTAAAATAGTATACAACGATTAAAATTCTATCATGATGACTGCAGCTTGCTCATTTTTATCTGGTGAGAATCATCCGCCAACTCCAGTTATTTCATTTATTCAGTCGTAAAAAGGAAAACCTTTCCTTGTATCAGATAAATATATTTTCAAACTGAATACAACAGCAACAACTAGTAAATATTGGATATGTGTATTTTTCTTTATAACTCTTATTTATCTATGATCTATGCTATGATGCTATTATGATTTCAAGAATAAAAACATCTTAGTGCAAATTTTCTATATTTTTCCCTTTCGATATTTTTCCTTTCGACATTTTTCCTTTCGGTCTTTCTACGGCACACCTAATTCAACATGTCATCGAAAGTATTTACAGGTGAGACGAAAAAGAAAATCGCTATTTTCGGAAAAAAATGATAGGAAACGATAAACTTACTCTTGTTTTGTAAAATATCAATATGCGTTCATGACAAGAAAAGCTTGATATACGGTGTGAAATTGCATTATCTATTACTTCTCACTTCTCGATACATAGTTTGACGGCTAGATGAAAATCTCGATTGTGTAGTAATTATCGTTTTCTATCATCATCATCATGTATGAATTTGCACTAGTGTTTAGCAACATTTCCCTATTGATAATTAACGCAGAAATATATGGGCTACAATTCCTCGTCAATTTTCATCCGTAGTTGTTATTCACAACTGCCAATAGATGGAATCCAGGATGTTGTCTCTTCGATGACGTCAGATATTCGTATATAATATTGTGCAGTATAGTTTATTTATCGATGAACATAGTGAATGACGGTGCAACATACATGCTGAACAAAGACTAGATTTTCTAAAATAAAATTCAGATACTCTCATAATCAGTCATATCTCTTGGCAATTCTAATTGATATGAGTGCATTCATTTGACTACAATCATGATCAGAAGATGTCAATTATGACTTATTCATAGGCAACTCATTTATTTAGAATGATCCTTTTAATTAATGTGTCTCACAAAAGCTTTGCATTTTTTAGTCTTTTTCTACAATGACATGCCACCGAAACATTGACACCGATGTCAAACTGTAGCTCAACCTTCGATGATACGTCTATTACTTGCGTCTTTTTAAATGATGAAGAAGTTTTCAAAGTATGATAGTAGACAACACGACCCTTTTTTCAACATTTAAGTCCAATAACTGCTTGCTTTTGCTGTGGCTCTACCGTTTATTCTCGTCATTTTCAAAAAGAAATGTTATCTATCGAAGGGGATACATGATTATGTTCGAAAAATCTTATGCACAATTTTGACCAAGCATAAATCATTTTAGCGGGGCAGACCTATTAGCAGCAACGCTTTCTAGCGAACTAATATAGTACCAAGTCGGATATCGTTACTCATTTCAGGTCTTAAAAGAATTAAAATAAACTATTTGAAAGAATTTTTAATTTAACTTTTCTAGCATTAGTTCGGCGAGACCAAATGACAAGTATGAGTTTCATGCATCAATCTCAAAGATATTACGCTTACCATCACTCGTATTACTCTTGTTCATCTTGATATAGCTAGAAGTGTCGAAATGACAATCTGATTCTCTGTAAATGTATTTTCATCTTAAGCTATTCAACATTGCTTTGTATAGAACTTAAGTTAGTTGGAAATTTTAAATGCTTCGACAATTGTAGATTTGTGCATACTTTATGATGTTTTATTTTTCAATCGTCAGTGAAGCTTTACTTCAGGCAGTAGAAAAAGCAACCGTTGGCTTATTTCATTCGTATTTTTTTTTTCAAGCAAACATGTATTATACGATTGGAGCTGCTTGGCGATGTCAGAATGATGAAAAATCAATAGTTAAGAAGAAAAGAAAAACAGAACGAATGAATCATATAGGAGACTTGTGGAGCAAAAGTGCGATCAACAAGCGAGATGAAAGAGAACGAGTTTGTTATATTTTTTGGTGAATATAACGATGAAATGTTGTTGCTGCTTCCAATGTAAGATTTATTTTAAAATGTGGTTGATTTTGTGAGCGTCACATTGCAATTGAAACAGTTACCGATTGACAGCTATCAGACCAAAAAGATGACCAATCAACCAGGAAACCCGAATATGAGAATGCTAATTCCTATGATAAATGAATTGCAACGCATTTTTACTTTAGTCAATACTCGGTTGTCATTGACATTACCTCAAATAGCAGTTGTCGGCTCGCAATCAGCAGGCAAGAGTTCTGTACTTGAAAATATTGTTGGTAGAGATTTTCTACCACGTGGTGGTAGTATGGTGACGAAACGACCTCTAGTTTTACAATTGGTTACATCACATGAACCAGAATATGGTGTTTTTGCGCATAAACCACATCAAAGATTTACGAACTACGCAGATATTCGTCAAGAAATCGAAAATGATACCAAAGTAGTAGTTCGTGATAACATCGGTGTCTCTAATATGCCAATCAACCTGACAATTTATTCGCCTCATGTTGTCAATCTTACACTGGTCGACTTACCCGGTATAGTCAAAGTTCCTTCACAAGGCCAACCGTTCGATATTTGCAAAAAGATTGATGATATTATTCTCGAATATATTAGTCATGAAAATTGTCTCATTCTAGCTGTAACACCAGCTAATATCGATATCGTCACATCCGACGCTTTGGTAATGGCTCGTAGCAAGGATCCAATGGGGAAACGAACCATCGGTGTATTGACGAAACTGGATATGATGGGTCGAGGTCATAATGCACGTGATGTATTGTTAAATAAAGTTGTTGTACTTGAAAGAGGTTTTATTGGTGTTGTTCTTCGTGGTCAACGTGTCGATGAGCATGGCCGGACAATGCGAGAATTGGATATACCAGCTGCGCTCGAATTCGAACGTCAATTTTTTCTTAATGATCCAGCTTATCATGATATTACAGATCGATTGGGTGTGCCATATTTACAACGCACACTTAGTATTCAACTAACTGAACACATTCTTAAGTGTTTGCCAGATCTAAAACGAGAACTACAAGAACGTCACCGTAATTTGGCTCGAGAAGTATCCGAATATAGTAAATCTGCTATGCTCGAAGGTGCTGGTTTCGATACAAAAGCTTTAGTAATATTAACACATGAATTCCAAGAAGATTTCGATGCAGCATTAAAAGGAACTCATTTGAAAGATTCCGATTTAAAGACGTTGACAGGTGGAGCTCGTATAGCTACCATCTTTAAATATCGTTTTCCATCTGAACTGGCTAAAGTAGATCTTCAAGACAAAGATATGCGCGGCCAGTTAATTTTAGCGATTAAAAATATTCGCGGTTTTCGATCTGGTCTGTTTACACCAGATGAAGCATTTGAATATATTGTTAAAATGCAAATAGCCAAATTTGAAGAACCTATTATTAAATGTGTTGATATGGTAGTCGCTGATTTGAAGAGAATTATTCATGAGGTATCCACTAAATTGAAACGTTATCCATTCCTGCAACGAGTCGTCGAAGAATTGCTGATTCAGCAATTAAAAGAACGGGAATTTACTACAAAGGAAGCCTGTAATCTTTATGTTCAAACACAGTTGGCGTATATCAATACGACAAATGAAGATTTTATTGGATTTAGTAACGCCGAAAGATCTGCCAATACAAACGATGCAAATCGAAGTATTTCGAATCAGATCATTCGTAAAGGATTCCTTCGTGTGCATACGGGTGGAAAAATATTTCAATCAAAAGATTATTTTTTTATTTTATCAACAGATAATCTATCGTGGTATAGTGACTCTGATGAGCGAGAAAAGAAATATATGTTACATTTAGAAAATCTCAGACGGCGCGATACTGAAAGTGGTTTTATTGCCAAACGACCACAGTTAACATTATACACTGAAGATGGAAGAAATGTTTATAAAGAACACAGAGTACTCGATCTTTCAGCAGAAAATAAAGAAGAAATGGAAAGCTGGAAAGAAGCATTCTCTCGTGCAGGTGTCTATTCTGACCGTATGCAACGCGCCGATACTATAACGACATCGACAGATGGAGCTCCTAGTGATCCACATATGGAACGTCAAGTAGAAACCATTAATATTTTGGTAACATCATATATGAAAATTATTACGAAAATGACGCGTGATTTCATTCCGAAAACTATTGTGTGTAACATTGTTCAAGAACTCCGGAAATATATTACAAGAGAATTATTAGTCAATCTCTATGCTGTTCCAGATTCAAAGACACTCTTGCAAGAATCAGCCGAAGAACGACAGCGTCGTGCGGCGAAAATTTCAGAATTCGAGGCAGTCAAAAGTGCACTGGATATTATAGAAAAGTTCTATATGAATGCGCGTACATTATCTACAGTTGCTATGCCATCAACACTAGGAAACGTTAGTTTTTCAAATACAACAATTAACAATCATATAGGACATTTATCAAACGTACCGATGAGCCAGGTTGACAGCTCCATTAACACTTATACTAATCGTTCTTCTGTCCATCGTACTCAGTCAAATCAACCAGCGTGGAATTCCTTTGGAACGCATGCTAACCATCAATCAACTGCACCATCGACTCCACCTGTTCCTTCGCACATCCATGGATCAGCGACACGACCAGTACCTTCAACACCACCGCGGTCACTGCCACCTGTTCCGCCGCGACCATACAATGGGTCACCATTTTCATAACTAATTTGACATCAAGCAATGATTATATCTAAGAGAAATGACACTTAAATGTTGCTATTGTGTTCATATATTATTTTTCTACTAAATGTATACCTTTAATTTCACAATTAAAACAAATCGTCAGTCTTCGAAAAGTTGAAGGAAGAAAAATGATTTGACAAAATAGACAGCATTGTTTCGATCAGATATTAGAGTAGCAATAAAAACTTGACTCAAAGAAAGCATGCACGATAAAATAAAAATGAACTAGTCGCTTGTACGATACAGTACGTTCTGACTATGATCTCTATCGATGTATACTGGAGCAAGGTGTGAAATATCTGCATGAATTCAATCGAACATGATTCTACTAATGTTTCTTTTTCTACAAGCATTTCAATTTATGATTAACTGGAAAATTTTTGAAATTATAATTGTTAATGTAAATAATGATTTATTTTAAATCGGAAATTGTATCACTGCGAACATTGTATTTAAGAAAAATTCTTCTTATTGAGAAGATATGTTTCGATGAGATTAGCATAAAAGGGGCATTTGAATATTAAGCAGGTGTTACCATACATGAGAGTTAATTTCTAACTCCGTTTACTCGATGCTTAATCACGTTGTTTTAGACCAAACGAATAATGTCTACAAATACGACGATGAAATACCTGTATATAATAAGAATATCTCCTGGAAAAAATCACATAGTATATTGGGCTATCGCTTCTACAGCACTATAGTCATTAATATGGGCTGAATTAAAACGTGAGCAAATACTGTGGTCTTAGTGAAGTATTGAAGGATTTTGTGCTGTGTCATGTAGACAATTGATACATGTATAATTAGATTTTGTCTTTGAAGAAAAAGATTTTGTTTTTGTTTGGCAGTCTTCCTACTGGTATGATAAGTTGTCGCTTTTTGATTCCATTTGTTTTGAGTATATGCTATACAGTTAAGTAATACTATTACTGGTGAGGATAAAAAAAATCTCGAAGTAACTACAGCTGTATTTGCTTCGAAGTCAACATTTCATAGTTCAATTACGATGTAATTTGCCAGAGAATTTTTATTTTTGACTTTCTCAAGCTTTTCCGGATAGATGGTTTGTAAATCTAAAATACAGAGGGTGAAAGAAAAAATGCATGATATTGTTTTCTTTACATTTCAAATAGCTCATCGATAGTTTTAAGATAGTACTTGCTGCCTCAGAAGCAATCTCACCGGTGAAACCATAATAACCTCTAAAACAAACAATAATAGCCGAAACAGTATCGATTTCGATGAAAAGTATCATATTGAGTTCAAGAAAACTGTTTATAATTAGTGTTCAACAAATGATTTCATCGAATTGGCGATTGAATTAATAAAAGCTCATAAACTTTCTGATATGTAAAACATTGAGTCTAACAGCTAATCAAATTGTAAAGGTTTGTGTTTCAAACTTTAAGTTTAAACTTTTTCTGGTAGTCTGACAAACGATTGCATCTCCATCCACTGTAACATAGCTGAATGATTATTGACATAATACTCCATTGACAGAATAAATACCAGTAGAGAACGTGATATTCAGATAAATAATCATGTTGAAAGGCCTTGCCTTTCTTCTCGTAGGTTAATTACGATTTCAGCACTTCTATCTTTCGATTGCATAAATTCAACGTTTTAAGTTAATGAAACAATAAGATAGTTAAATTAATATTTCCTCAGACAATCAATCGTGATCTAATTGAACTCGGAAGAAAAATGTTTGCGTATATATGTATATTATGAAAAAACAAGTTGAATAGGATACCGTCTTCAAAAGTTGTAGAACTTTTCATCAACATAGCCCACCGTATCTTGAATAAAAAAGGACATTCGAAGAGAACTTTTGAAGAGTTTCATAGATTGATCCACAATATATTTGCAATGAGCATACGCGTGTGAATTCAAAGAAAACAGTGTTATCCTTAGAGAACAACTTACTATTTAGACTCTATTATTCAATGAATTTTCAATCATGTGATCAAAAATACGATAATAGAATATTTACGTCTATCCCTAAGATATAAAAGTTAATGAAAGCAAGCCAATCTTGCCGCTGAATATTATTTATTGAAATAATACTTTATTGACGCTCAATGTATCAATTTTAGTCTTAACCATCTTCTCAGCATTCATCAGTTGAAACATTTCTTATGAGAAAAATTTTGAACGACCGTGGAAACATAGCAATTTGGATAGAGTGGGAAAAAGTGATTTTCGTCTTCCATATTGCTCAAGGGACCGTTGACTGATGATGATGTTTGAATTAATGCCAAAAATAAAAATGCTACCAAATATAATAATAAATATGTAAGAAATTCGGATTCAAAGATGGCTATATATGAATCATATAGAAGCCAAATGCCACGCCAAAGAAAGACACACGAAACAAATGCCAATAGGTGACGTACATTACGATAGAGTTGAGGAAAATTAATTGAAATGAACGTCCAAAATTCAAATTTTAAATTTAAATATTCAAGATAGTTTTGAAAATACATCAAAGGAAAATATAGAACGTAGCCCATTAATAAACAGATCCATGCTGATTTGTCACTATCATCAGGATACAGACATTCATCGAGAAAATGATAAAAACCACGCCAAGTAACAATTGCTATATTCGAAATTATCACTTCATATAAAAAATAATTTATCAAATTAATTTTCCACGAAGACATCTCAAAAGAGCCATAGTCAATTTATTAGAAAAGACAAAAAAATAAACATACCTGTCGAGTAAGCAATGGGCAACCGAACTGTATGCAATATTCGATGCTATCATAACTAACGAGAAATGGTGCACAAACAAGATCTGACAAGTGTCCAATCAATACAATTAATCCAAGAAGTGATGTCAATGAAAGAACTAACTCAAAATACCATTCATGAGGCGTATACTGGTCCCAAACTGTCCATATCACCACCCATTGAACTATGTAAATTGATGCTAATAGAAGAATATGCACTTTCAAAAGAATTAATCGAATAAAACAATTCCGCCTCTTTAAAAACCTATACAATAAATCTTGACCAAGATACAAAACAAGAAGAAGAATTTGAACTATAGCATATGGAATGAGCAAGATATGTATCGGATAATGAGTAAAGTCGTCTTCGGATATGGTATGAATTTCTCGTGTTAGTGAACGCGTATTTACTGTATTTAGCAGAATCCAAACAACATTCCATCCACATTCCCAGAAAAGAACCAGAACTGGAAGTAAAATCAATGCGACAATAATTGGCTCGACAATGCGTAAGATTTGACGGTGCCGTTGATAGTGTTTTCTTCCACGAGGATCCACATGAATCAACGTTAATCGTCCGTTATCATCGTCGTCTAACGAATAATTACCTTCTGAAATGATGGAAAAACGTCGGTCACGAATAGATCCATCATGATTTTCGCCTGGACTCAGAAAAAATCGTTGTTTTAAGTCAGCACCCGATGGTGGTACCCGTTCTTGACTACGATATTCAGCACCGTATGGTATAGTTCTCTGAGAAGCAGTGGATAATCGACGTGGCATGTTGATTGACGTATTTCGAAGGCGATTGAACTCTGAAGTTTCTTCAATCGCAAAAGTTGGCATAGATATTGTTTGCCGACCAAGATACGATTGTTGTGCATGTTCACTGTTGTTTGCCATTTTTCTTCACTTTATTCATCAACAGATTTTACCTTTGCGAACAAAGATTGTGTTTCGTATCTCTCGCAGAAGCATAGCTTCTGTTTCTTTCGTCTCACTGCTTATCATAAGTCGTTGACGTCACACACACACACACCAAAACATATTTTTTTCTCTATGTCATGACTCCTATCATCTGTGTAGTCCCATCATATTAGATTGCGAGTTGTTATGGGAATCGGACGGTTTGATTTTGACAGGTTGCGCATCTCTATTTTTCCTTATCTATTTTTTTTCAAAAACCTATACGATGACCTGGATGGGCTTGAAACCGATAACTAATATCGGACTTGTTGATTTCTCGGGTTTATGATTTGTTTTTCGAATACTGGAATGAATGTACTTTTGCTAATTTTCATAGTTTGAACGTTTTAAAAACGAAAACAGAGTAAAAATTTCGAAGATATTTATTGCTAAGCAGTATCAGAACTACAGTTTCAAGTTGTGGCATGGCATTTCCATTGCAAAGTTAATGTCTGTATAAGCAAAATGAATATTTTTTATAATAACTGAGAAAGAGTAGCATATGAATGTAGAAGCTAAACACTTTCTAGACTCAATATGATAAATCATAAAATATTCAAGTTTATTTCAGCGCTGTTGTCCATCTAATTTCAAAAATTCTCAAGATCTTTACCAGCTCTCAACTCTTGTTGTAATACAAACCAAAATGATATTATTTTCATATGAAAGCTTTAGCATTTTCTAATATCTGATACTTTCAATAAACACTTGTGTGCGAAATAGAAATAAATTTATAGAAAAGACACTGAATTCTACTAAAATTCTAGACCCTGACTTCGATATAGTTTTCCTATCTTTAACAATAGCTAGACGAAAGTAAATTTAATTAAGTAAACATACTACTTATGGTGAATTTTCCACACATTTATAAACGTATCAAGCTCTAAATCAATATTATTTATTATGAATCATCATTGTTGATTTATATCAAAAAAAAGGCAAAGAAATATACATCGATCAGTATCGAATCCGTATCTTGCATGTCCGTTTTCAATTTCTTGTTTTCAAATATTTTTATACGCACCATAATTATGTGTCAATAGCAATAGTGAAATAAATGACCAATAATGCATTTTATCTTTTATTGTGTACTCCAAAAAAATGAGTACACTCTAGATTCGGTCAGTGTGTCCGGCCGTTAACACGATAACTTTTGAAAGCCTCATCCAATTGTCATGAAATTTTGTACACAGAATGATCTCATCAATATCTCAGTCGAGTTCGAAGATGAAAGCAATCTGTGAAGAAATGGCTGAGTTATCGAAAAAGTTGTCATTATTAACCAGACCATCCCTGAGGGGGGGTACAGGAATTTTTTCAAAAAAAAATTTTTTTTCTCAGAATTATTCAAAACATATATAAATCGACTCAGTTTTTGCAGTACACATAACAATCGGATACGAATCCGATGTTTCCTCATTTATTTGTTTTATCTTTTAAATTTCTTTCGTTAACTTGCATGTTTGTTAGCTCTATTCTATTGTCATCCGATGAAAACAGAAATAAAAATCCTATTTGTGGGCAACCAAATTGATTAAATGAAGAGTGTGTTGAGTTCATAGAGAATAGTAGTGTTATGAAAAATTGGGAAAAACTTCAACATTTAAAAGAACTCCTGTAATTTTCATGAGAGA
This sequence comes from Rotaria socialis, assembly GCA_905331475.1. Classification (NCBI taxonomy): domain Eukaryota; kingdom Metazoa; phylum Rotifera; class Eurotatoria; order Philodinida; family Philodinidae; genus Rotaria; species Rotaria socialis. The sequence continues at coordinate 173,166 of CAJNYU010002647.1, read as the reverse complement.
TGTATGAACTTACTTTATTTATCAATGTTTGAATTCAATTTATTATTCTGATTAATAGTTTAAAACCAAAGATGTTCATTGTAGAGTTTAATATGAGGAAAAAATGTTTATCTTCAAATTGATTCGTGTCGGCTTGATATGAATTTTGACGATAGAGTTGTTGATTACCGAAGTTAGCAAAAAAATGATTCATAATTACTCAAGCAACATTTATCATCCTGAATCTTCGTAAAATTTTTCATAGGATCAGATGTGTAGCATATGATGAATAAATAATAGCATGAATCAATGATGGATCATGCCTTATCAATGCTGGTCTTAAATATTGAAATTTGCTATGAAGTCGCTATTAAAGTTTTCTAAAGCTTGGCGGTATTATCATCCTTCCATAGGAAAATACTTTTCTGCTGTATTTGAACTATCCAGTGTGTGACCAAAATATCCAACTTTACCCCTATTCATGTATGGTCTTCACTGTTTTGACGCTGTGATGCTAATACGACATGATGTGAGTTTTGATTAAAAAAAGTATAGACCAAGCATTTTTTTAATACTGCTACACACTGGTAGTACAAATAAAATAATATTTTCGTGTTTTACTATCGATGAGAACATTGACATATGTTAATTAGTTCTATTTCAAGCTCCATTTGCTATTGCACAGTGTTATTTTGTAACGGCAAGTATTAGCAAGGAGCTTGTTTGTGAAGCACAGGAACAAATCGTTCAACCATTCTTTAATGTTCTGTGTTTTGGAATCTATGCGGTAACGAAATTTGTCTCATATACTAACATCTACTATTTTTCTACTACTTTTAGACTTCATTCTATTGTTACTTTATAGTATCGAAACGTTTTCGTGATCAAGTTATCAATGCGATTTGGCTTGGTCATCAACGGAGAAATCGAGTACAATCATGAAAAACAAAATCATCAAGCAAAAGTCATGTGAATACCACACCTGGTAATTATATTTTTATTTGTGCTTCTGATTTTTCGCAACGAACGTGTCTATAATAAGACTAGAATTTTAATAAATATTACCGATATGAAAAACATACACGTTCTCACTTTCTATTCGATAGTTGAAGTCGTTTTTCTTCTGAATGATTTTATACATGCTCGATCACTGTATTGAAAGAGAACAGATGTTATTGGAACAAACCGGAGGACACATTGTATTTTTCAAAGCGTGCAAGAGATAATCGAATCATGTGTGCATTGAGAGAGATGAATTATGCAATCATATACATTGAAGAAGTAACGTAACATTTTCGGCTCATTTCCTACGACTAGTCAGTCATTTTAACAGATATTGATATCAGTCTAGGAAAGCTATTTCGTTTCAATTGTTGTAAACAATTACCAGTCGTAGTCTTATTGAATGTTTATTGTGTGTTAATAGGAAACTTTTACGATTTTATGATTCATCCACCTTTTCAACTGTTTCAATACAAAAAAAAACTGTTACTAATTTTCTTTCGCTATGGTCAATCATATTGATTAGACGAATGTGAATATTGTTGTAAATAAATATGTTCATTATGGTCTCATTAAAAATGAGTATTGAGTATAAATGACGTAAATTTATTAGATACCGATCATAATTTCACTTCAAAAGTTTGTTAACTTTCATTATAATTGATCTGCATGAAAGTAAACCATAGTTTATGGCATCTATTTGAATAGAAAGTTATATATCTCAACATTCTTATTGATTAAATATAGAGAAAGTTGTATGTCACGAAAGCATGTTTATGCGTATTATACACTGTTCAAAAAGGCAAGATGATAAAGTTAGAAAACGAAAAATTAAAGCAGAACGATCTGAGTAGTTATTTTTGCTCTCTTTCATTGTAACTATTATTTCATAAATCCTGCTGTAATAGCAGCAAAAAAGTTCAGGATTATTGCAACAATTCCAATGATCGCAGCAGCGCCCAACTTTAAATTCTGTATTGGTAGATTACGATGATGAACATCGATGCCAATGCCAATGCCAATAACACCCATAACAAGGCAGACAATAACAAGCCCCTTGGCTGCCAAGAGCATAGTTTTAGATGTGTTGTCACCTGTCACTGCACATACCAAAAGACATATTGTAGAAATACCAGAAAAAATACAAGCTAGCGTAACAAAAGCTCTAGCGGCTAAACGTTTGCCGCAGTCATTATTCATATCATTGCTCGACGAGCATTCGATATCATGACATTCCTTGTGACCATCAGTCGAACGGCATCTTTTCCACAGACCAATTGTAGATTCCGTATCTTCAATGTTCACTTTACTCCTAAAAGAAATAATGCACAAGGCTTTGTAAGATTCATTTTGTTTTAATTAGTGATTTTCTGAAAGCTTTCAGTTCTAAAGTAATATTCGATTTGTTTGTTAAAATTATCCATCTTCCAAAAAATATAGCTACGAAGATTTTTACGTACCATATTGGAACTGCATTGCTAACAGTAAAAAATATGAAACTGATTCCTACGAGTACCCCAGCAGTGATGGCTAACAATCGAAGATTCAATGACATGCTCGGCCAGTGTTATTAATGATGCTTGACACAGTTTAATTTCTAAACGATGAAAGAACCTTATATACTAATACAGTATCACTTACTCATATTGATTAGGAATACTTTGGAGAAAAAGAAGATATGTGCAAATATTAGTTCAGCTAACTGATCTTAAGTGCCACTTTTTTGCTGCATAATTTTAAAATCTAATACAATCAAACTTCTACAATTGCTATGTAGTCGGCATTTCTGTTATCAGATGGATTTGTTTTTATTACTAATTGATTGCTAAACGCGACAGGAGCCCGGCAACGAACCAATTCGTATAGATTGCTGAGGAGTCATACATTCTTCTACGGGTACAAGACAGTAATCTTCATAGCACTTATTCGGTTCAATCCTCATCATGAAGATATATTTATGCATACAGTTATAGGAATCGACTAACAAGAAAAGTCTTTCTATAAAAAGAAAAATATGTGTCACACTTAAATATACTGTGGAATCTATTATTGCCTATGAAATCCGACATAAATAAAAAAAACCTGAAAACATTCATTCAAAACATTAGTCTCAAAAACTTGTAAGAGTAAGAATTTTTCTGTCGAATTGTCAAGTTACACAGAAATATATCTTCTTTTTTTCCAAAAAGCAATTTAGGAGAAAACTTCTATACATGTGAACCCTTTTTCAAAAACGAATCAAACACTCAACGACAAAACACTTCTACAAAAATTTCTTAAGATATCAAAAAGGACTAACAAGCGCATACGTCAACATGCAGCAGATCAGTGGATCTAGCACTAGTACCTTTCATAAAATTCTATAGATCTATTCTCGTCTTATGTGCAGTAAAAATTTTCAAAGCGAAATTTTCCTTATACAGAACCTTTTCACAAAATGAAAAACTGCTTTAGGTATCAATCTGAATCTGCATAAAACACAGATCTACGGAACTCGTTGTGCGTAACTTATTCAAATGATATGAGCTCCTACAAGGATTCGTACACAAAAGCAACAGTTCGAAAAACAAACTCCTTCTCAAGGCCAAAAATAATCGCTCATGATGAACAAATAAATAATGCGACTGTCACTGCAAAAAGCATTGCTCTTTTTATTAGAACTAATGAGAATTTTACTTCGTATATCGCATTAGACGAATTGCTCTTTATTCTACTGTAAGCATAATAAAACATGCTTTTGTATCTTGCTTCCTACATAAAAGTAAAATTTTAAAAAACTCAGGCTTCGCCAATAAGAGGTTCAAATATCTTATTTGCCAATATTCATTTTATGCCTTTTCCTATTTCTCATAATTTTTCCTGAAAACTATGTGTCATATAGATTAAATACTTACGGTGTGGCTGTTTATAATAAAAAAAAACTTGGATTGTTTCTCCAACGTAACATCATGTATTTACAGTGTTTAACATTTTTACATATACTTTTTAGCACATACCATATTTTTATCACACATACTATGATATAATTGTCAATCAGGCATAGGAGAAATATAATACTGAATTTTTTCGTAGAGGAATGTAATTTAATTGCTTATTAAATTTCATATTTAAGTAAAAGAACGTGTTTCATTCAGATATTTTCCTCATTTCCTGCAATCAACAGACGAATATCAGTGTCGGAAAAAAAATAGTTGTTTACCATTATTAAAACTAATTAAAAGTGTTACTCGTGTAAAACGTATCTTGCATGCAAATATGAAATTTTCCACGGTCATAGAATATTCAAAATTAAATTGATTGATAACGCTAAAATTATGTGCACATCTTCCTTGAGGTAGTATGTGATTGAAGAAACCTTAACTAATGTTTGTCTTGTCAGAAACGATATTGATAATATATGAGGCGTGATTATCATAGAAAACAATGCACTGAATTTCATTTATCATTAAGGTGAAGATTTCACAAGATTTGTCTAGATTTATTTTACACTGATCATCAATTTATATACGTTCACAATCGATCATAAGCGTCAGTTGTCTGGTAATATTCATTATGATTGAAACAAACATAGAAGAATTTCTATCCGCATCAAAGAACATCCCGATATACCATCTGGAAATTGAATTATTTGAGTATCTCTATGGACTGTGTGTTTTACGAAACTTACAAATCTATATATGATTGATGATAGAAAATATCAGCCTGGAAAAAATAATGTCACACGATATTCTTGATATATCATCTTCATACATTAACATTTTGAGAAATGTAATTATATATTCGGATAGACCATGAAATTCTCTATAACTCAATATATGCACATTTTGAATTGCACTCGTTCGCTAAAGATAAATTCAAGTGCTGTAAAGACACTCTCATCGTCAGATTCTCCGAAAATTCATTTTCTGTTCTTTTAAATATAGAACAAGTTAATACAAAAGTAAATATATATTCGGAAAGTGCGTGAAATTCTTTATCATCGACTAGTGCCTGTACTTCTGCCAGTATGGACTTACAATTGTTTGATGACAAATATTTCGAGCATTGTTATTGTACCCTAGTTCACATGAAATCATGTAGCAACCCATGAATGATTATCTGCTAAAAAAGTCAGAGGTACGGATTGGATAACGAACCACCCATCAAATATGATATCGGTGCTGTTGCGAGTGTTTGATCTTAGATAAACAACCTTCCGCAGGGATATCGCTTGAACTCTCAACAACATCAAACCTAGTAACGTGTTGCGTGAATGCATTAGCAATACTCGAAAGATTTGCCCTCAAATAATTGCAAGTCAAGGTTGATAAAAACACAGGCTAATAGAGAATTTCACGCGCTTTCAGAATATATATTTATTTTTGTAAATATATTTTTCTATATTTAAAATAAATGTGGAAAAATAAATTCGAAAGGAACAAACAATGAATTTTCGGAGAATCTGATGATGAGGGTGTCTTTACTGCTCTTGAATTTATCTTTAGCGAACGAGTGCAATTCAAAATGTACGTATATTGAGTTGCAGAGAATTTCATGAGTCATCAGAATATATAATTACATTTCTCAAAATGTTAACGTATGAAGATGATATATCAAGAATATCGTGTGACATTATTTTTTCCCAGGCGGATATATCAAAAAAACACATTCTGAATAACTAATATTTGAATTAATTACACAACACAATGCAAAAGAAAAGAAAATAAAAATTTGCTTTTATAAATATAAATCAATCGCTCGAAAATATCAACTTCTGTTTCTGTTACTTTCGTCCTTTAAAACTATCGTCTGATCAATGATATTGCGATAACACCAAAGAAGTTCATGAAAACTGCAATAATACCAATAATCGCAGCATCGCCTAGATTAAATTTCATTCCATAAATTGTATTGATACAAGCATTGATCGCAATAGTGACGCCAATACATCCGATGAGAAGACAAGGAATAGCAAGGACTTTAGGTGTTAAGATTAATATGCCAGGTATCTTTTCACTTAATAATGCGCGTATTACAAAACATATTGTAGAAATGCCCGATAGTATGCAGGCTAAAGTAATAAAAATTCTAGCAGCCTGAATATTGTCACAGAAACTAGTTTCATTAGATTTCGACATGCATGAAACTTTGAGACATGTCTTTCCGCTTCGAGTCGGAGTACAGCTTTTCCAAAGTCCAGTTGTGCTTTGACCAAATCCATTGCCTATTTCACCCCTAATAGATAAAAAACATCGACTTGAATTTTTTTTATTGATTTTTTGTGAAAGGTATGAATTCCGAAATAATCTCCAGTTCATATCTTACAATTATTTACTTAGTACATCAAACATAGAAAGATGTAGATTTTTACATACCATATTGGATGTGCATTGCTAATAGTAAACAGTATAAAACTTAAGCATGAAAACATTCCAGCAGTGATGTGTAATAAGCGAGCATTCATTGTATAATTTTTCCATCATAAACGTAACATAGTTTTTGCGATTTCTTGTCATAATTTCATATTTATTAACGATTCACAAGCTATTCAGGAGCACAACAATGTCTACATGCTTACGCTACAGGGAAATAATTTAAAAAGAAGTAAATGTTTACTCAAAGAAGAAAACTTCGTTCATTGTTCTCTCCATTATGTATACAGTCGAACCCACCTATAAGAGCTCCGTATAAAGGAGCGTTACGCTTTTAGGAGCCGTTTTTCAATTCCCCGTTTTTTCGTAATGTATTTTACATTGTGGCAAAGTCCGCTTATAAGAGCGCTGTTTTGACGCTTTTTCGCGACTTTAGTCCGCATAAAAGAGCTTTTTTATCTATATGATTATAAATATGCACTTATGTTCTTCTTCTTTTTCTTTTCTGTCATATCTATGTGATGAATTTTTCCTTTCCCTCGTTCTGTATATTTTTCCCCATTTTTCGTTGAATCTTTACTTTTCAAACAATGGCATCTACCAGCGGTAAACGTTGCACATTATCGATTGAACAAAAATTGAAAATCTTAGAAGCACTGAAATCCAAAAAGGCAGACGATGTGGCTAAACATTTCAACATCGGCTATTCTACGGTGAAGAAGATAAGGCAAAACGAAGAAGTCGGAATTGTTGATAAACCGATGCCAGGTGTCTCTCATAAAGATGTGCTGATGCATCTTTCGATGGTTCGCAAGTATTTGGAAGAGAATTTTACAGATTACAATTCATATTATGATGTCGAAGATATGATCGAAAAGAACGCTTTAATTAATCGTACTCAACGTAAAATCACGGATTTCTTTAAGTAAATTTATGTATGTGTGTGTAGTATTTAATAAATGTTGACAAGAATCATCTTTTGCACTGTTTTGCATATAGTTTGCATAAAAGAGCGACCCGGATATAAGAGCCACTTTTTGATTCCCCGATTGCGCTCTTATAAGCGGATTCGACTGTACGTTCGAAACTATTCCAGTAAACTTTTAAACTACACGATGAATGCGATGAGCGCTCTAAAAACGTGTACTTCTAACTACACGAACGATGAATTGTATTAGGCGTTCGCTTTCGATTTGTTAAGTACTTTTAGGTCCTTCAATATTTATCGAACTTTTGACTTTTGAAGAAAAGAGAGTAGATGACCAGTTCGACTTCGAATTTAAATGAAATAAAAAAATGCCAGCACTTGCGTATGACAAAAAAAGAATTAAAGTTTAAATTTTCTAAACCAGATAAGATTTTTCTGTACGTGAAGTAGAAAGTCACAACAACGCTGCTGCTGTTCATAAATTGGGAATTAAAATTTTTGTCTGCCGCACGCAAGTGTTTTATCAAGACATTTTTTTACCATTTTAATATATCTTGAAAAACAAGACAAGAGAACAAAAAATAAAACGAACCCTTAAGGAACAGCATAACATGAACGGACGGAAGTGCCTTTTCTCGTTCCTTTTGTTAAAATGAACTTAATGGCTGATCAAATCATGCTTGCAATCGGTAATAGCAACACCGGTAAGATACATATACAATTTAAAAGAAAAATTTTATCCCGGCGAATTGTAAATTTTCTTTCCTTTCGGTATATACGTACGTACGTAGGATGGCATGAAAATATACATTTACGCACACGCACGTGAAACTCTTCTTACATTACATATCAAACGGTATTATCAATCATGATACACCTAACGCTACATTTATTTCAGAAAATTTACACTAATTGTAGATTTGCAAAAAACATTTTTCTCATTTTCCTCTATACTAGTGTTCTATTAGATAGGTAAATATTGAAAACATTCATTTAACGCAAATAGAAATTATAGCATTAGTTCTGTTTGCTGTTAGAGCAATGTAAGTCTCAAAAGCGTTGTTCTTTAGGAAACGATCATTATTTTGTTGATTTTCATTAATCCAATGAAAGACTACTATGTAGAGAAATGCTCGCATAGAAGTCACTATAATGGACATGGACATGTACGGAGTCGATAAGCATTTTCAATCCGAATGTCATTGGATCTCTGAAAATAGTAATTTTTGTCACTGATCGATTTCTTTGTCTAATTCTCGTAAAAAAAAGAAAGGTTGAAGAATATTGTTTCCAATGAAATTAAGATTGATTAATTGCTGGTTAAGGAATTCAACAGAAAGTATTGGAAAGTTTTATTTTACAAGATTCATCCTATTGAAATTCAAACTACAGCAAGGAATAAAAATGAAATATTATTGTATAGCTGCTTATTATTTTATCTACAGTGAATTATATTATCCAACAATCGTTATCGCTTTGCATCGATGAAAGTCTATACAACATCATTTATCAACATGATGGTTGGTTCAATATTCAGCTATTATAGAAATTTATTCGTCACTTTTTGAATATGAGAAGCTTCTTCGCCTAAGTGGACCATTGATCTCTTTCAAAGCTTTTTCTATCTTAAAAATATGTTGCTTCTCACCAGAACTTTGTTCATTGGACATTCAAATTATCAGACTAATTGACATTGAGAAATAGTAAAAACTACAAATAAAAGAGGGGTGAACTCAATTAATTGTTAGCTATGTGGATTATTGAAAGGAATAAATTACATATGGAGGAAAGTCGAATATTAATGGTCCTTCCAGCCAAAAAATAAAACACAATTATTATCATACAGTAGGCTAGAAACACTTTTGATCGATAGAAGTTAATTTGAAAAATATAAATGTTTAAAAACTTCTCTATTATTGTCAATGTTTCATCGAATTATTTGTCAATCTTTTCTATTGCATTTTTATCATAGAAAATTTAATTATTATTACAAAACAAACTTGTCTTAGCTTTTCCTATTCTTGATTAAGCAAACATATTAGTAAAGTGTAATGAAAACTCGGGGAAACAGCCAAGATTGATTTTTTCAGATTCAAGAAAAAATATACTGATAACAATGACAATGTTTTTCTAAGTCATTTTTAATCATACAAAGTCAAAACTTAACAGTTTTTCTTATCTAATGGATATACAAATAAAACAACTTTTACAAAGGTTCTTCCTGGGCAACACAAGTCCATATTTGTTTACCTTTGATGAACATCTGCCGCCGCGGTGGCTCAGTCGGTAGAGCGTCAGTCTCATAATCTGAAGGCCGTGAGTTCGATCCTCACCCGGGGCATTCGTTTTTTACTTATGAACAACGAACAAAATTTACATTATCCAAAAAAGATAGTGTAATTCATTTTTTTAAACAATAATAGAAAACAGTTTTTATTTTTCTAATAATAACAAAGGTTTTGATATTTAAAAAGTACTTGAAAGCTTATTATTTTGTTTTTGGAAAGCTCTTTATTACTCAATCTTATATTGCACATAAAAATCGAAAATTACGTGAACCATGTTCAATGAATAGGCAAAACGTTTCCATCACGATACATTTTGTTTTGTTGATTCTATTGTAATATTGAGCTCATCATTGGTAGCTTTGGTGACTGATATTCAACTATTTTAAGAAAATTCGAACTATTATTTTAGGAAGATTAATCTGAGTGCTCGAAGAAAAAAGCATAAGCCTAGTATCATCAAAGCGCTTTTGATTGCTGAGATAAAATCTCGTATAACTTGAAACTCTTATCGTACTCTTCCCTAGTAGAAAACCCACAGTGCATTATCACATTTTCATTTTTGAGAAAATATCTAAATATTTATTTATACATGTTCTATCATAGGATTGTTGCTTTTTATTTTGACTTCCATAGAAGAATAATTGCTCGCTTTTAGTTTAGTTTAGTTGTGTTGTGGTATTGTAGAGGATTCAAAGATTCGAAAAAGAGACTTCTTTCGTGCAAAAGCAAGTTAGAAAAAAAATCATGGCAACAGTTAAAAAGCTGAAATATTCCATCTAGTAGTCGATGGTTTAATTAACAGTTTCTTTGACTGGTTGAATTTCACGAAACGCAGGATTATTGATAATAATTAATATTTACTTTATTTTACGAAATGACACATGTTCCGTTGCCGCATTTTTTGCTTTATTTTTCTTTTATAAAGATGGTAACGGACAGAATCTAAAAGAGTAGTGTTGCTTCATTTTCACACCCCTACGCACGAGAGAAATAAATATGAGAGTATACATTTCACTTTTTCATTGCTTAAAACAGGTAAAAAACAAGGAAATTTTGAAGTAAATGATCATAAACTATTATAGATTTATCAAATCGTTTTTTATTTTCGTTAAGTTAAGGTAATGTATTACATCTGTGTTCTCGTTTGAAAAATTATTTATTGATTTGTATGTAATAGATTAACAGTTCACTATAAGCAATGCGAATAATACAATTGCAAAGCAATGCAAAAGCTTTCGTTGCAGATAATATTGAGAAATATCCAAAGAAACGAAAATCGAATATTTTATTACTTAATCATTCGTTGACATCATCTGTGAATATCAATACATGAATATAGTTTGTTTAAATGAATAGATATTTACATCCATTATCATTGAATAATGGTGCCCGAAGCCTACGACAATCCTGCTAATACAGCTAAATTCTCTAATTTTATATCTGAACCAGATCAAAAGCTTCCACATATACAGGGATTTGACAATGAACCTTTAGTTTCACTTGAGGAAGCTGTAAAACCTCTTGAATCTATTGTACCACAAGTTGATCGCATGGTTTATACGGGGAAAACAAATGCAAATCACCAAAAGACGAGCAGATGAATCAGCATCGATTATGCTTTTCACATTAGAATGGGGACCCCACAAAGACCATTTTACAGTATTCTCAATGAAAAACTTCGTTCTCGAAATCGAAGACGTGAATTAACTCCATGGTTTGCCCATCTTCGATTATTTATAAATGCACTTTCAAAACTTCCAAACAGTAAACATCGAATTATTTACAGAGGTGTTAAATTGGATTTAGGCTCAGATTATTGTATGAGAAAAGACTTTGTGTAGTGAGCTTTTTCATCGTGTACCTCATCTATTGGAGTTCTCGAAAATTATATACATAAATCGGGAAAAAGAGCCATATTTAATATTGCATATAATGTAGCTAAAGACATCAATCGACATTCATTTTTTCCCGAACAAAAAGAAGTTCTATTGTATTCTACTCGACAATTCAGAGTTAATTCATCGCTCGATGTTGGCAGTGAACTTCATATTATTCATCTCGAAGAAATCGAATCTCCCTTTCCTCTAATTCAGATTCCATCGGCAATAGGAAATTCAGGCCTCGGTTCAAATATCAAACATACAAAGACTTTATCAACAGCTGAATAATTCATTAATATTCTTATGCTTGGTGAAAAAGGTATTGGTAAATCAACTTTCGTTAACGCTTTTGCTAACTATCTTAAATTTAAAACAATCAAACAAGCTCAATCTAATAGTCCATTTGTATTAAAACCTCTTTCATTTGTCATGTTAAAGAACGATAGATTTCAACAATGTACTATCGAGTAGGGACATTCCAATCAGCACGGTGAACTATTAGCACAACACTGTCAAACTTATGCAATGGACCTTAATCGAAGCTATGAGGGAAAAGCTATGTTTTATCGATACGCCTAGTTTGGAAGATTCGCAAGATAATGTCAATACTATAAAACATATTTTAGACTATGTTAATAATAGAAATCATTTGAATGCTGTGTGTCTTCTTGTTCAACCAGATGCATCACGACTAAACAATAGTTATCAATCGCGTTTTGGTCAACTATTGAACCGTTTAGGTGCTACTGCTCGAAAAAAACATTATTTTTGTTTCACTCATGCTCATGTTAGTTTCTCCATGCCAAGAACTACCGCGGCCGTGCTAAGAGCAATGTTTGCTTCACTTTCAATGAATGATATTTCTTTTCATCGAACAAATACATACTTTTTTGACAACGAATCATTTCGATATTTAATGGCAGTCAACAATGGCGTCAAATTTGATAATACCGATCAGAGACCGAAATCGAATCGAATTGCCGAATAATTCGATTCGATTCGTCTGGGGCGAATCGAATCGATTCCGAATGGAACTTCAAAACTACCGAATCGAATCGAATGAATAAAAAAATAATTGAAAAAAAAGCCGAATCGAATCGAATGATACTTCTAGAAAAGAGGTCGAATCGAATCGATTCGTTTTTTTTCAGTTTCATTCGGCTATTGAAAATCATTTTCTTTGTTCTGGTGTTATGGTCGAGGGCAGTTGACTAGTATAAGAGATGACGCATGAAAAAGGACGTCCACTGTTTCTCTTTCTTTGTCTCTGTCAGTCGTGCTTATTTAATGGTCATCCCTGTTCTGTTCATATCGCTATCATGGTCAAGTGCANCATATTTTGTAAACCCAATTTGAGTCGAATCGAATCGAATCGAATTGATTTTTTTCGTGTTTTTAGCCGAATCGAATCGAATTACAATTTTAAAAAGACCAGAAAATCCGAATCGAATCGAATTACAATTTTTAAAAGACCAGAAAACCCGAATTGAATCGAATGGCACTTTTGCCATCGGTTTCGGTCTCTGATACCGATACAGAAAAATATACCACAACATGGTTATATTGCGTTGAGAAATCAATTCGTCTTCTAAATTATATTCTTATAAATCATATTCCATGTCAAATTGTTAAGAAGAAATAAAATAACGGTTGCGAATAAATCAATGTCATTGTACATTATAACATCACATGTAATTATATTTTTCTTTCTATTCAAGTTCTATCTTGTTCAATTACTGAAATTGTTAATATTTGTCTAAAATCAATAGATAAAATATTGAGCATAGTGTGAATATATTCACTGTTCGAGTGTGAGTTAGAGTTTTCAGTTTTTTTCTATATCTTGGAGAAATTTTTCAAAGTTATAAGTGATACGTAAATGAAATGCCTAATTGGTGTGTATTGCAAGAGCATCTTTCATTTCAATCGACTTATTTTCAGACTAATCGAGAGAAGTGATGAAATTTTTGTTTTAGAGTAGGGTTCGATGAGATCTTTTACTCTTTAATGGATAATTTAGAGCAAATATTTCAACTGTTAGTTAACCGGAACACCAGACCAGAGAAAATGTCAGCTTCATACCAATTTAGTTATAGTGATTCGAATATCTACATAGATCCATCCGTATGGTGAAAGAAAGAACATCGGCTAAAGTTCAAAAATGAAGCTATCTATTCAAGTTCAAAATGGATAACATCGAAAGACTTCATTGTAACGATGTGATAGAATCGTATGTCTAACTTCTCCCATACCTGTTATAGGCAATGATTTTGTGAAGTTTCATTGAATTAGATCGAATTAATAACAAAAGTGATAAAATATATATTTCTCTATAATCTATCGGAAAAAAATAATAAAAAGCCATATTTCCATTTTACAAGCCAATAGCTACTAAAAATTTTGCTTCTCAATTCTAGTTGATGGCAGAAACTGAATAGAACAATAAGCAACACGATGATATTGCATTGTTTCAATAGAATGTAACAATCGTGATGAGAAGAATTCGTTTGAAAACTTGTTCAGGAATAAGTAATGGAGAAATATATACATCTAGAGTCTAGCTATAAGTGTATTCGAGTGTTTGTAAAACTACGACTATTAAAATAGAGTCATATGACTTGGTCTTCTTGGCGATTCATGGGCTCGTAATTCCCATCGATTTCCATCAGCATCATACATGATTCTTGAAGAACTATGACGATGAGCTAAGTGATTATGTAAACTCTGCGAACTTGCATTTCTTGTGTTTATTATCACTTGTCCAGTTGACAATTCACTGGGGGATATAACTCCGTTTTCAGCTACTGTAATTACGGTGATGTCCTCTTTAGCTTTTTCAACATTATTTTCTCCTTGTGCAGTCATACTAAGATCATTGGCAGCGTTTGATTCTTCAATAAGTTTCGAAGCAGCATTACGTTGATATAGAAGATACAAAATAGGTGAAGTGATAAATGTTAAAACAGTTGCCATTAAAACAAACATTGCAAAAATGACAGGTGAAATAACTTTAAGTTGAACACCAATATTCAAGACAACTAATTGTACTATGCCACGAGTATTCATTAAAACTCCCATCGATGCACAATAATTCCATGGTTTTCGTGTACATAATTTTGTTGCTAATGTCACAGGAATTACTTTTGCTACAGAAGCCAAAATAATAAGAATTAATAATGTCCACCATGATCGGCCTGTATTTAAAAGATTCAATTTCGTTTTCAAACCACTATTGGCGAAGTAAAGACTGCAATTATCAGAATGCAATTTGTTATCAATAAATATAGCTAGTCAAATTTACTTACGGTAAGAAAAATTCAACAATAATCAATTCAATACGTATGGATAAAAATTCGACTAATTCACCTTTTCGTGGAATACATAGACCAGCGATGAATGCTCCAAAAAATGCATGAATACCTATTCAAATAAATCTTTTATGAATTGATTTGTTCTTTAGAGTAACATAATCTATGTTTCATTATTAGACATTTAACCCTTTACGGCCGGATGTTGCCATTTGGCAACATTGTGCCGATATTTTAAGAAAGGTCTAGCTACACTGTGAACAGATAGTGAATCAATAGTTCAATAATTACTACAAGATATTTTAGAACACAGCCATAGCCCATGAAACAAAACAAAAACGTTCAGCTGAGAAAATTACCGGAGTCCTCCTGAATACTTCTAAAGATCAACTGAGTCATAATAGATGTTCTTATGGTACCCTAAATCATTCAATCCCACAGGTCGCTAGTGGTAAATTTCCCCTCCTTGATCTATTGTATATTGTATCACTCAAAGAGATGATTCAATAAGTACTGACAATAAGAGGCATGGATGTTGCCAAATGGCAACAACCGGCCGCGAGGGGTCAAAATTTTTGAAAAATCTTTTTTCATTTTCGATTATCGTTATTCGCTATTTTGCGTCTTTTCATTTATTCATACAAGAACAAAGCATACAAAACATATCTGATGCATTTACATAGTTTTCCCTAGCTTTAAATGGAATTTTCTATAAAAAAAAGTCAGCATGATAGTATTGTAGCTCTCAATAATTGGTATGGAAATGGATATTTAATTTACGTATTGGCACGGGTGTAGAGAAATAAAAGATCTACAAGCATACCTATTCTGATACCAACTAACACAAAATCCCATACGGCTACTCTCTTCTTAAGTTCAACGTATGTCAAATTTTTCGTACGAAGTCGATTTGAATCGCGAAGAAACTGTGCAGACGTATCGTATAAATTTTTTACACTTTTTTCTTGAACAATTAAATGAAAGGAACGCAAAATAGTGAATTTCGATGATCGAAAATGACAACTGAATTTTTCAAAGTTTT
Source organism: Rotaria socialis (assembly GCA_905331475.1). Lineage (NCBI taxonomy): Eukaryota > Metazoa > Rotifera > Eurotatoria > Philodinida > Philodinidae > Rotaria > Rotaria socialis. The sequence goes on along the minus strand of CAJNYU010002647.1, from coordinate 157,388 downwards.
GACCCTTTACGGCCGGCTGTTGCCAAATGGCAACATACAGCCATTCAACATAGAAGCACCGTTCAATTTTAAGAAATAGTTTTTTGCTATCTCTATGGCAGGATAAGAAAATATATGCAGAAGAAGAATTTTAACTACGTCGCTTTTGGGAGCCGGCTGGAAAGGGTTAAATAACTTTGACTAATATAAAGTTGATTACAATTATTTGACAGACGCAATTTTCGAAACAAATCGATAAAATTCTTTCAGCGCTTTACTGATATTTGGTATAGAAAAAATTGACTTTGAATAAAAATTCTTNTTTGACCCTTTACGGCCGGCTGTTGCCAAATGGCAACATACAGCCATTCAACATAGAAGCACCGTTCAATTTTAAGAAATATTTTTTTGCTATCTCTCTGGCAGGATAAGAAAATATGTGCTGAAGAAGAGTTTTAACTATGTCGCTTTTGGGAGCCGGCTGGAAAGGGTTAAGAACCTATTTTTACCCATCACTTCTGTTGTAAATGATGCAATAAGAAGTAATAAAAAACAGCCAACAACAATGTAGACATTACAATCATTTTCACGACGTAGATAATAACCATGAGCCCACCCGAAAATCGGTCGAATAACTATGAACATGATTAAAATGAAAGCTAACGTTAGTAACAATGTATAAAGTCCTTGAAGGGCAGAACCACCCGATGAAAAAGCACTAGCTACAGCCAAAACAACCCAAACAACAATATCTTCTACAGCAGCTAATGATATTGTTTGAACACCAATAGGTTCACTAAGTAAATTCATCGAATTTAGTAATGTAGCTAACACAGGAAATGCCGAAAATCCAAACCCAGAAGCTAAGAAGAAAACAAACAAATAATCTAGATAGTATGAAAAATAGTTTTCCCCTGATTTCCTACCGATGAACAGAATAAAAGCTGTTTTACTCGTTTCTATTCCTTCATTCATCTGATAAAACCACAAGGCTACTGCACATCCAATACCCACTAAATGCGATAAGATTCATTTTCAACAACTAAACTATTTAAAATTGAGAATACACACCAGGAAAGATTATACTGACACACGCAACTGGAATAGTTACTTTCCAGTTTGCTTTAATTTGCTGTAAGTCAAGTTCTAATCCAAGAAAAAACATGAAAAATATTAAACCTAAATTGGCTATCAATTGAAAGATTTTTAGGCTCGAAGTTGGCCATATAGCCTCAGTCCAACCTTTAGCATAACCTAACATAATAATAGAAAAAAAAGTTTTTGTTTTGCAAAGCGATGATCCATATTTTGCTATATTAACCTAGAATTGACGGCCCAAAAATAATACCAGCAATGATCTGTCCAATGACTTGAGGTTGACGAATGAATGACAATAACTTGGCAAGAATTTTACATACAATCAATGTGATAAATACTTGTAGTAAAAACATTGCCAAAGGCGATTCATGAGGATTTTCAAATAGAGTCACCATTGTATTGAAAAATGATTATTAATCGTAATCCTGTAGCTTGTTTTTGTTTTCGTTTAATTATATCTAAAGGTATAGTACTGGTATTTTGGCAATCAATAATCAAACCGTATAGTTATCAGTTGTCAACATCATAAATCAGATTAAAATCTTACAAAAAAGAAAAGCAATCATCATATCATTATTCAATAACACATTAAGAATAAGTATATAGAGAATGTGTTTCAATTTGATATGAAAGAGTACAATACAGACACAAAATGAAGTATAATAAATTTGATTATGTATTTATGTATCAATTAGAAATACTCGAAGGTAGCTATTATGTTATAGAAATTTGTTTAATGTACTGAATAATAAGATTCTCGACTACAAAGAAAATCTTTCTTTAAACAAAAAAGAAAAAGTACTAGGTGCTCTTTTTCATCAAACTATAAAAGCAACACATGTGTGTGGATCCGCTAGAGATGCATAGATTTTGTTTACATGTTTCTATTATATAAAAAAAAAAGAAAGAAATATATTCATTTCAATCAATATATGAGAAAGGGGAAGACAATAAAAAGCAATAATTGTACATCTATTCGTGACATTTGAATTCATGCAGATTTATGATGCGATACAAGCCTATCAATAAATCGATTTAGAAATTAATATATATATATTAATTCGAGAGCAATCAAGTCTATTACGCATGGGACGCATACAATTATAGAACTTGTTATCAATCGTCGTAATAAACTCAACGAACTGAGAAATATTTATTCAATAAGCGACGTCTCTATTCGAGTTTTGTGAATAAAATAATATTAATCATCATAGAACGTTAGGGTATTGATTTGAATTGAATATGTCACTGATCTTAAGAGGATTTTTCTAAATTTAGATAAATTAGCAATATGATTCTGATTTTGTTGAATTTTTCTCTGAAGTTTAAACATTTAAATGCATATGATGATGGATATTAGATGATCGAAAATTATCATTGCCAACATTGTATGTTGCTATGTGCGTACTGAGTTATGCGAATAACATGCATAGGCAAGATAACATCTGATACAATGGAACATGCTGTAACACCAAGACTCAGCTATAAAACGTTGTTTTGCTTTTTATTCAGTCAGTTAAGTATGCAAGTTACAGTATCTTTCCATGTTGCATCTCAAATGATGCTCTTGTCGTTTTATGATATTGCACTTCTTCTCAAAGAACAAATATAAGCCTATATAAGCCAGTAAATTATATTTTAATAGTATGCATATATTTCATTCATTTTATTTAATGTCATGTTAATAAAATACAAAAGTGTTTTTGACGTCTCTATAGAACAAAGGGCATTCTCTCAGGAGAAAATCATAAACATTCGTGCTACTTTGTATTTAGTTACAGGACAATGGTTTTTATGGATGATAACTACGATCGTATATTTCCATGACCTTGTAAAGAACAATAGGATGATACGCAGAGAAATACGACACCGAAAATAAATCTTACGTAACCTCCGCTAGTTTGCGTACATTCTGAGTATTTTTTGTGTACTCAAAAAGTGAGTACACTCTAGAATCGGTCAGTGTGTCCGGCCGTAGGCACGATAGCTTGCGAAAGGAGAGTCAGACCGTGATGAAATTTTCCAGAGAGTTCAATTTCATGAATATCTCGGTCGAGTTCGAAGATGAGAAAGATCCGTCAAGAAATGGTTGAGTTATCGAAAAAATTGTCATTTTTGACCAGGCCATCCCTGAGGAGGAGTACAGGGATTTTTTTTCAAAAAATAAATCTTTCTCAGAATTATTCACAACATATATAAGTCGACTCAGTTTTTAACGCTGATTCTAAATCTGATATTAGTTTTGAACTAAGTCATAGCTTTCTAATGAAACATCGCCTGAAAAACGTCTCAAAATTCACAAAAACTCCATCCAGAAATCANATTGCCTAGTTTCTCATGATAATTTTGGTGTTCAGACATTCTAGAATGACTCATACATCCCATGCACTTTTTGCAGTACACATAACTTTCGGATGAAATCCGAAGTTTCCACATTTATTTTTATGTTATTGTGGATCATCATAAGTCGTCGTATATACAATGCATAAATATAGAATCATTATAATTAATTAAGTATTCAAATTTTCATATGCCAAGGATTAGAGATGTTGTTCATCAAGCAAAAACATCGAAATTTATTATCAACTATTTAGAACATTGGAGAGGCTGATGGTATTTGTCTATGACACTAAAATCAAGAAAAATTATATGAGACTGCATAAATAAAAGGTAATTAAACTATAGGTTGCAAGCAAACTATAGCTGATCAATTTTGACTATGAAGTATGTGCCTTTAGTATTCCACATTGAATTTTTTCCTATGATATCTTTTTATGAAATCTTACCACTTCAACTTCACATCTCCGGGGAGAGGAGGCGGTACACTAATAAGACTCCCGTCTCACATGAATGGAGAAAAAGAATGTATTAGATATCTTAGTTTGAATCACAAGGGAAAATGCAAATACAAGTAACTACACTATAATATTGTTTCTATTCATGTGAGTAAACATATATCAATTACCCTAAACACTATTTTATCTGAACTAAAAATAAGCAATGATTTATATCGTTGCATCTTCTATTTATATATTCACACGTTATCGATTGAATGATTTCTTCTCATATAATGGATGATTGCCAAGTTACGCTTCATAACTCCTATCGAACAGAGTGCAGTATATTGGCATGTTTATATACGACACAGTAGGAGCGTTATTTTATTTTTACTTTGTTTTATAATAACGAATAAATATAAATAAAATCTTTAACTTTATTTAATAAAAATAAAGAAATCTTCATCATTTCAACAATGAATAAACATAAATGAATTCTTTATATTTATAAAATAAAGATACAAATGAAGTAAATAGTAAATTCTGTTTTCTCTGAAAATTTAATGTTTAATTTTTATCACGGAAATAACAACAAGGTATGATTCTATAGGTAGAAATGCACTACTAAAGAACAATGCCCATGTATTTTTTTATTTGTTAATTTTATTTTTCAATAATATCAAATATCTGCTGTGATGAAATCATATCGATTGAGATCTCCTGTTGTCATGCTAGGTATTTGCTAATTTACCGATAATAGATAAGAATTCTTTCTTTATTCTTTCTTTTATCTTTATTGGATTTTTCTTTCAATAATAAACAATTATTCATTTGTATATCTTTATTCGATAAACATAAAGTTTCTATTTATATCTATTTCATACAGTAAATACCTGTACTACGAACATATTGTGCACCATTCATTATGGTAGGACCTATAAATGACGATATTGGACTTTACCCAATATCGACATCGGCAAACGCATTAGGTCGAATCAAAACTGTTATTCATCATGAGTATTTTGAATCCTATCCGACTGTCAAAAGCTGGATGAAAAAACACACGAATAATCCAACACAACGAATTAAAAATTATTTTATCTCTTATTTACCTTTTCTCAGTTGGATTTATCGATATAATTTAACATGGTTTTGGGGTGATCTTATAGCTGGTTTGACTGTTGGTGCTATTGTTATACCGCAAAGTATGGCCTATGCTGGCCTGGCAAAATTGGCTCCACAATTTGGTTTATATAGTTCATTTGTTGGAGTTGTGATTTATTGGTTTTTTGCTACAAGCAAGGTAAATAAGATAGAGTCAGATGTTCAAATTCTACAGAAAACAATTCTAGTATTCAGTACATCACTACAGATGTTTCGACATCAATTAATATAGAATATAGAAAAGAAAATTATCAGTTATGAGAAGCATAACAAAAGTGAGTGAATCTAATTGGATCGACGTGTACTTATCTGTCCTTGAAACACAGAGTACGTTGCTAAATGCATTTCGACATGAGTGGTATAATTATACTTTTTGAAAGCTTTCAGGTCATCTTTTATTGTTGGTGCTCCAATAAAAGAAAAATTTCTTGAGGACAATACATTTTTTACATAATTTGGTGACACGAAAAAACTTCTGTCTAATTTTACAGAACTCTTAGAGAACATGTAGAACTATCAAAACTAGTTCATCAGCATTCTTGTATAATCTGAAAGTTCTATTTAGTAGATAAAAATGTATTACCAGTTAATCCTTTTACTTTTCGGGCAAGGCAACAGAAAAGCAAAAGTATTGCACTTCAGCGTACAGGCGTACCTCTAACTGCATTTCACCTATGATTCATTTCGAAGTATGAAGGTCTCGCTGCTCTCTCCTTGACAATGATTAAATTTAGAACAGACGAAATTATTGGTTGATGATAATTTATATGTTTACAGTAAAATAAAATATCATGAATTTTCAGAAAGAAACTCATGACCTTTCAGTAGTCGACATGTTAAAATAAATCAAATGATACAATGTATTTTTTTAAATTTTGATATGTGACTATTTCTATATTAGTCAATAGGGAGATACTTTTCGTTCTCTAAAAAAATAAATGCGAAAACCTCGGATTTAAATCCGAGTGTTATGTGTACTTCAAAAAGTGAAAAGGTATATTCCTTTTCTTTCTTTCTATAAGACACAGATCTCATCAAGATAATCCCTTGTCACCACACCCTCAAGGAGAAAATACAGGCGTGCTAAGTTAGCATGGACCACACTGTATGCGACCATATCCGATGACCACTGACTCTGCTCTTAGAGTGATATAATATCTTTAGAAATCACAGAAATTAAGTTCAGATTCGTGTTTAGCTTGGAAAACTGGGCAAGAAGAGTTATTTTTGAGTGGATTTGCGCTTGTATCTAGCGGAATTACGATCGTAAGGAACCTCATGAATCTATAAGAGATATATAATAGATACAGGCATCAGTATTCTCCTAATAAATCACCAATATTAATAGCTATCGAGTTCGGGTTTTCACCTTTCGATTGTCCTTTTGACTAGCTACAAAACCAGCCATTTGAGAAACCCCAAAACTACTGGTCATCTGAAATATATTTAGCCAATTTGGTTTCTGGATGCCGGTTTTGTGCATTTTTTAGACCTTTTTCAGGCGATATTTTGTTAGAAAGCTACGATTTGGTTCAAAATTAATATCAGATTCGGAATCAGCGTTAAAAACTGAGTCGATTTATATGTGTTGTGAATAATTCTAAGAAAAATGTTTTTTTTGAAAAATCCCTGTACCTCCCCTCAGGGTTGGATTGGTCAATAATGACAATTTTTTCGATAACTCAACCATTTCTTGGCGGATCCTTCTCATCTTCGGACTCGACTGAGACATTAATGAGGCTGAACTGTGTAGAAAATTTCATCATGATCTAACTCTCCTTTCGAGAGTTATCGTGTAAACGGACGGCCGGACGGCCGGACGGACACACTGACCGATTCTAGAGTGTACTCACTTTTTTGAGTACACAAAAAGAGGCTATGTTAAATGTAAAAGGAAACATTTTACTCAGATAATTGCACTTTGTACAGCACGCTTAGCAAACTTTGCATGATAATGAACGGCCAAGAAATTTTAATTATGTGAGACTCAATATAAAGCTTTTCGAGCTAAAAGATACATGAGCAGAATTCTAAATGCTTGAAAGATATCACAAATACAATGAACATGACATACAAATAATGATATAGGATGTAATTACATCAAAACTTAACCGATGAAGCACACAAAGTTTTTCATTTTTAAGAAACTATTTGTCTGTTGAAGTCTCACTGATCTACCCTAATTATAATAATTATAATTATAATAAAAAGTCACTCGTATATATTACAGTTGAGATCAGCAAGAGTTGTAACTAATTTGAAAATAAAAATTAGGTTTCAGGATTCTTTCATCAAAAAAATTCTACATTCTTAATTCACTGATATTAATATTCTCTTTGATTTATCAGATATACACGAAACCTAGCGCTAATAAATTCATATGGTTTTCTTTCGATCCTGACTGTTAATGTACAAAATCAGAAAATAGAATACTTGAACTATTGTTTGTAGGACAAAAATTTAGAAACGGTCTGCTTTTACCGCCATCCAGAACATTTTATTACTTTCGTCACGACAAATCGCTTGCAGTGTTTATTTGCTTCCGTTGGCTAATATTTATGATAAACGTATTTCCATTTACTGATGAAAACTTCAGGAGAATTAATATAAAACTTGAGACACTCATAAAAAGTTTTATATTAATATTAAATTCATTTTTCTACAGGGGATGTAAACTAGATGGTTGCAAGTATTTTAGAACTTGATACTTTTCCATTATGAAAATAGGCGTTTTTTTTACAATCAACGTGCTGACAATACTGGAGAAGAAGTATGCAATTTCATTTTATGCACGCTTTCTAAATTATGAAGGAAAACACTTATTTATGCATAAACGCTTGTATATACTATAGTTTTCATTTAATATTAGCTGAACTGTGCATATTCTATTCAAATACGGGAGTGAGCACGGGTCAAGTAATGTCAGATTTGAGAACAACCCGCAGTGCCCATATTCCATTGGTTCTTTATTTTACATTTTACAAAAGAAAGTAATAAAGTGTTTCCGGTGACATGAAAGGATTTTTCCATTTACCCTGATGAACTAAATATCCATGCGGAGAATCCCATGCGAGATACAGATTATAATAAGAGAGTAATTCAAGGATTCATACAATGTTATAGAATATGTAGTACCTCGATAAAGCAGCTCTAAGAATTCCAAAATAATGAGAAACATCGAAACATCAAATAACTCGAATATAAAACAATACCAAAGTGCTAGATTTAATTGAAATACTATTACAAAAGTATAAATAGTTTTATTAATTTCTACTATTCCTAATTCTAATACGATACTCTTCTTGTAAGAACGATGAGAATGGCTTCTCAGTCATTTTATTTGACATAATTACGATCGTGTCTACTATTCAAAACGAACTCAGATAATTGAAATAAATCATCTGGCTTTTATTTTGGAAAATGTGAAAGAAAAACACATGGTATAGGATTTTCTCGTCAAATCGTTTATTTTCATTATCAATTTCTATCATTATTTCGTTGTGAGCTTCAGTCATTTTTTTTCTTATGCTATTAACATATAAGAATTTGAGACTGTGTCATGACTATGACAATATTAGCTTATTCTGTTATATTAATATTGGAAATGATTGACTAATTCCATTAGTAGTATTTGTTTAACAATTGCGCGTGACTCAAAGTTGGCCATGCAAGAAGCATTTTGTATTGTAAATTTTTTACGTACGGTCTAATGTGTCGGAAAATTGCTTGCTGAAACTTGAAGGAGTATAAAATCAAATGATGAACAGCTGTCCATCATATCGAAAACTCTCATTTACGATGTTTCTATTTTGCAAGACAACAATAAATAAAAGTCGATTCAATAGTCTCTATATCAAAACACGATGTCGATAATAGTTACTCACTTGTTTATGCATTGTCATGACTTTTATTAATGATGACTACAAGCAAGAAAACTACAATATACACTACGATTTATTAATGAAAGTCAAAGGATAAACAGGAACTTGTTGAGAGTGATTATTTGAACTCATTTCTGGTCATTTTGCATCTTTTTATTTTGAATAAAAGTTATTCGGTACCAAATTTTCAAGATATTTACTGAATTGAACAGTATAATAAATGTATATCTACGTCTTAATTAATGTACTCGTTATAATGTCGATTTCAATCTTTTTTTTAATTATATAACTCTTGTCTATTACAGAAGAAGAAACAGTGTCGTTTAAAAGACATGTAAACTCTGTATTGGACAAGATCATTATGAAAAAGTCAAAAAGTAAATGCATCTTTTTTTAATCGAAATCATAAATTTAAAATTCATTTGCAAAAATAAAATAGACAGGAGGTTGCTCGTGTAAGAAAAAATCCATTTGATCTTTATGGATACGATTGTTTCGATAAACTCTTATGGAAAACCATTGTTGAAGTGATTTTCTCGGCAAGAAATTAACCAATCATTCTAAATTTCCGTTTATTTATCAATCACTATAGTTACACTCTAACCATAATATGTAAAAAGAAATATAATTTATAATATTACAGTAAAATCAATTTGTTTAGTTCACAATAAGCCCAGCATCAATTGACATTCATCTAATTATGCATAAATATAAAATCTTTTTTCCCTTACTGACGAATGAATCAAAGCAATATCTCCAAAGCAGCTGGTTTTCCTCAATCAATCAAAAATCTCCCAAGAGATTATCGATGCAATTTTTTTTTATTTATAATATGGACAAAGATTTTTGCTCAAAATTTTTACAGATAAGACTAAAGATATGCGTGCACTGTGTAGCGATAGTTCGTAGGACAAATCATAAGATGAAGAAGACGACGAAGAGGAAGAAGAAAACAGAGAAACCTTAATAGCCCTTCTAGGCAATCCTTTTTTTTGCTAGAATGTATTTGGAAAGATAAGTAAATTAGTAGTTTTTACCGGATGCACCTGGTTTCGTTTCCGATTATACGGAACCGAAATAGCTTTGTTCTGACAGTAAAATATTTATGATCTCGTCAAGATTCCTATTTTATCTTTCTGTCATTGTATTGCATTGTATTTATAGAATTTGTTCCTTTTTTGATTAGAATGCCTATAAAATTGATTTCATTCAATGGCTAGCATCCTATAATGAATCCATTTGTTTATTGAGTACTTGTATACTTGCCTTTTTCTCTCTCTTGAGAATCAACTCCTAAGTAAGTTTAACTATAGAAAAGGAAAAAATGAGTATAATAACCGTTAAAAGTAATGGAATGAATACACCCAAATAAATGACTTTTTTTCTTTGCCGTAAAATAGCTTCTTTTTCCTATATTATTCAAGCACTGTTTCTATACTTATTAATTCCGAAAGCGTATTAAGTGAATGTTCAATTAATAAAAAAGCCACAAGAAACATGTATACTTGAAAGAAAAGAAAAATTTATAATTGAACCTTTTGTATATCGAATATGAATGGAATGTTTTTTGTTTTGGCTTGAAGGAAAAAATGAATCGGGAAGTTAAGTCATATAATTGATAGATTTAGTGATCGTTAAATGAGGAGAGAAATTTTTCATATGCTAAAATATTCACTCAATGCTTCGGCGTTGTCATTTAATAATTGATTTTTCTCCTTTCGTTTAACGGTTGCTATATACAAATAAGATAGTCAACAAAGCTGTCAAGTTTGCTCTTTAAATACTTTTCTCGAGTTTTTTCTCAGCGGACTAGTCAATTAATGCCTATAGTTCGATAAGAAATTGTCTGTTCATCATGCCATAACTCTCTTTCTCTCTCATACTCATAAATGTTATTGATTTTGCTACACTTTCATAAAATCCAATATCCATTAAAAACAATCAGCTACCAATTTGAATCTATCTCATCTGTCACTTCAAATAGAAATCTTAGACGTCTTGCATAAACTTCGCCTATGCACTTGTGTCTTAAGGCTTGCACGTGTTAATATATCGAAGTGGTGCTCACTATTAGAATGCTCATGTATTTTAGCTCATTTTCTCCTAAGTTGACAAAAGAATAACACCCGTCATCGAGAATAGTTATTGGCATGATCTAGCTCTCTCTCTCTCTCTCTCTGCGACTCTTTTTTTGTCGTTTTACAAATTAATGAATTGTTGCCAAACAAAAGAATAAAAGAGGAAGCAAAAAAAGGAAAAAATCAAGAAAACGGAGATGGTTCGACGTCGTATAGAGCGAACTTNCTCTGCTACTCTTTTTTTGTCGTTTTACAAAGTATTGAATTGTTGCCATACAAAAGAATAAAAGAGGAAGCAAAAAAAGGAAAAAATCAAGAAAACGGAGATGGTTCGACGTCGTATAGAGCGAACTTTCCTGCTTGCTTGTCTACTTACTAACAGTGTACTATAATGAAAAGCGACATTATTCTCTGTTGCGTGTTGTCATCATTTTCTTTTCCCCCAAACGTTCTGTGTTTTCTTCGTATTCTATAGCCGCCATAGGCTGTCGTCTTTTGTCGTTCAACTGAATATAGAAAGAAAAGAAAGGCCTTCTATGGTAACTGTGCTTGCTTGTATTGGATCAGAGGCAAATGTTGAACGAGTCACAATTAACATCATGCTATCGCCGTGGTAGCTGTAGTTGTAAAGAATAGCTTAACTTTCAAGCGAGTCTCATTTGATACATATCGCTCTTAGTGCTGTTTAATGCAGCTAAAATCTTTTCTCTTTTTTTTCTCATGAGTGTATGATATTATAGGGTGAGCTAGATGCGTCACACAATGAAGTATATGATTAATAACGTATAATTTGTTTCAATTTTTTTATTTATCTAGAAATTATTGATTAACGAACGAAATATACATCAATAGATAATGGAGTCTCGTAATACTTATCAAAATACGAATGACCCCTATCGTCAACATGAAGATCAGGACCAAACAGAACTTTATGAATATGACAATGAAAAACGTTCAAGTGCTACACGCCTACGTAGTTTATTTGGTCCGAATCTATTACAAAACCCACCTAAAATATTGCGTGATGCACCGAATCTATTGAATTCATTACCTGCAAGTGTTGATCGAACATTACTGTATGCAAAACTTTTTTATTTTTGGTATTTTGCTGCATTCGGATCACTTTTCCCTTTATTATCGATTTATTTTAAACAAATGGGAATGGGTCCATCATATTGTGGTATTCTCATGGGATTTCGGTAAATGAACACAGACTATTTTACTTAACAGTTCGATATTAATCATCATTCAAAGAAAGTACGGAAGCAACAAAGAAAGAATAGATAGAGTGTTATCGAATGGCTAAGTACTAAGAGAAGAAGAAGAAAATGCAAAATACAGATAGGTTTTCAATGTAATTATATCATCTCAATATCTATTGACATTGAATAGCACTTGAAACATCCGCTTGTTTTAGTGAGATTGGTTATGAAACTCGGATAGCCTCTACGAAATCTTATCTCTTTTGACGTATGAAAAGAATGATTTCAAGTAAAAACATCTGGAATGAAAACAGTCTACTACGTGTGACTGTCTCTTTTTGTTGTTCTTAACTATAAATTATAAAACAAAGCCTAATTTGTTTTCTCATCTATTTAAAAGGCCATTTGTGGAATTCGTTTCGGCACCATTTTGGAGCGTTGTTTCAACACGATTTCGACAAGCTAAGAATATTTTGTTAATGGCACTTTTATCTTGGATTGTTTTTACTCTTGCTATCGGCCTTATTAATCCGCCTCCACATTCATGTTGGCGAGAAATGAATGCTACACATCAGTCTATTGAACGCGTAGGTCATAGAACTAGCAGAGTAAATCCAAATCCAAAAACTCATACGAAACGTTCAATAGTAACATTACCAATAGTTTCATCGAAAAATTCAAAACTAACAACAGATATAATTGATCAAGGAAAAACATATATTTCAAATCAAACAAATTTATTAAAAAAAAATTTTTCAACTTCAACTGTAACTCGAAGTATTACAACAACTCTTTCAATAGCGACAACAAGAAGAGCAAAAGCTATTAAATCAACAACAGCAAAAACAATAAAAACAACTCAATTATCTAATAAAAATAATGGTGACGATGAGGATGAGGATGACAGTGAGGACGATGATGTTGAAGATAATCAAGAAGATAATGCTATAATTGAAAATCGAAAAACAACGACGCAATCTAATAGAAAACAATCTGATACAAATAATGTTTTACACATAAATACACTAAAGAAAACAATTGGAAATCCAATATCAATAACAGTTACAAATATTTCTCTTGTGAAGCCACTTGCTTCATCTGTATTATATGAACAAAAAGACGTGCGAAATGTATTTATGGTTTTCTTGCTTCTCATTATAATTGGAGAATTTTTTAGTGCACCAGCCATTACATTAGCTGTAAGTCATTTTTTCTTTGTCTTGCATTCCAACTGAAATTTGCATAGAAAGACGTTTTCTTTCTTCCTATGATTTAGGATGCTTACACATTAACATGTTTAGCTCAAGATACTGAGCAATATGGTCGACAACGAATGTACGGAAGTTTAGGTTGGGGTTTGGCCATATTTATTGTTGCTACAATACTTGGTAAAAAAATAGACTTGAAATAGAACAAAAAAGGTTTTTTTTCGGCTAATTGAATCTTTTTTTTAATTAGATCAATCAAAATCTCTTACGTTTTATGCGTGTGGAACAAGTGGCCCATTAGAAAAAAATTATACTGTTTGCTTTGCAGCCTTTACTGTTTGTATGATATTTGCCTTTATAACTGCTACACGTTTTCAATATTCCTATGATACAAATGAACAAGTGCCATTGAATATATTAAATAAAGATTTAAAAAGAGCAGCATATCCACCAATAAAACCAAATAGCAATGAACGTACCATACATAGTATTATCAATGATGAACAACAAATACAAATTAATGTCAACGAAACACTATATACAATACCAGATTCTGTTAAATTAATGCAAATTATACGATTATTTATGGCATTAAAAAATGGAACATTTCTTTTTATTACATGGTATTAAAAGAAATGAATTGAGAAAAAATAATAAGGACTAATTTACTTTTCATTTAAGGTGGATGGGCTGTGGTGTTGGTCTTGTATTCACTTTTCTCTTCTGGCATTTACAAGATCTTGGTGGATCACCAACACTTTTCGGTAATTATTTTAATCATAAACTATATTGAATCTGCGTGCATTTAGATTTTTTTCTTCTTACAAGATAGATGCGGATTTATGCTGAGAACTATACTGATTACTTTGTCTTTCTAGTAACATAATAATAGGAACAGAGAACATTTTCATCACGCAATGTATACAGAAATAACAGACATAGGGAACTATTATATTGATAAAGTAACTTAGGCATGTTGTGCGCTGTTTGCATGCTATAATTAGGAAGTTTTAGTCACAATTATTTCAAAATGGGAACTTCGTTTTCTTCTTCTATTGATTGAATTCGTGTTGACAGCGAATTAATAAATTAGAGTAGCCAAAGAAATTCAATTTTATATTCTTCTATTGATTGAATAAAATCATTTTGTTTTAAATTCTTAGGCGTGGCTTCAGTTATTAATCATATAAGTGAATTATTTGCTTATTTTTTCTTATATGAACTCATTCATCGTTTTGGTCATATTAAAATTCTCTATATGGGTTTATTAGGAAATTTTATTCGTTTTGTTTATATATCAATGATAACAAATCCATGGTGGGTGCTACCATTTGAATTTATTCAAGGTAAAAGATAAACTATAATTTTATTTATTAATAAAAAAAACAAAAACTCTGTAGGATTAACTCATGCCGCTGTCTGGGCAACAGCTTGTTCATATTTGTCTCAAGCAGCACCAGAAGGTTTACGTATATCTTGCCAAGGTGTTTTACAAGGTTTTCATTTTGGTTTTGGTAGAGGGTGTGGAGCTTTATTTGGTGGATTTTTCGCTTCCTATTTTGGCACTGATATTACATTCCGTGCATATGGCATTATATGTTTAATATTAATGATTGTATTTATATATATGAATAATCGTTATCAACAACAAACCGAAACTGGCTATGGACCAAATTTAAATGTTGATGATCCACATCAATTTATGGGCAATTCACCTCGTCTTGCTCCATATGGTGCGCCAGCAAATCCTAAATGGCAAACAAAATTTTCTTCAGGTAACCATTCTTTTATGATTTATTCAAAATATATTAAATATTTATTTTTCACAGGTTTGACAGTTGGTATTAAACAAGATCAACTGCCTTCAACTCCGATAATGCCAGTAAGAATAAAACAAATATTTTCTTTCTTTGCGTTTCAACGATTATTATGAAAACTTTCTTTCTTCGTTTTATCTATAGTTTGATACTCAAATAGCGGCAGCATCTTATTCCAGAGGTTACCACTATGGATATTAATTTAATCAAATATCTCGGTGTTCGCCATTTTCTTTCTTTTTGGTTTTTGATTTTATTTATATATGCATATTTAGATTCTTATTCTCATTTTTCTAATCTGCTTATTCATAAGATAGAAGTATCCATATGCCCTTAATGAATGCATTGGAATACTCTGATGCTCTTATTGTCTTTTGTGTTTTGACAAGCCCTAATTTCTTTTTTGTTTGATGTTTTGTTTTTATCTAAATCTGGTTTAAACACATTGAACTGGTTTAGACAGAGACACTGATGTAAAAATATACGAGAGAAAAACGACCACGTTTACGCTTGATAAATATTAAAATTAATAACATTCTAGACAGTCAAATTCGAATTTTCAAAAAGCACGAGTCTTTATGCGTAGTTTGTATATAAGCTTGTAGTCATTTGCAAAATATTTTTGCACGACCAATGTATGTCATGCAAGTTATATGAAGCATCCGTCATTTTGAAGAGTAAATAAAGAGCAACGCATGATGTATAGGTGTACGTTTGATATTGGCACGCGTCACAACATAATTTTCAATACTTTAGATAAAAACATGCTTGATCATACATGAATCACATCCTTGTAAACAAGCGCATATAACTAGTATTCCTATAGTATGTATGACTCATATGTAATCGTTTAAGTGTTATGTATGTGTACATACATTGGCGGGCCGCCACAAGGCAATTGGTGGCAATTGCTACACCCACTGACGAAGCCAGGGTGAACTCAGCCCCCTAAAGAGCTTTTAGAAAATGTACTTTATATATTAATATGTATTCTTGTTTGCAGTTTAACGTTTCAACCAGTGCTGCCTGATATCGAAGTCGAAAATCAAAAAAAAACTCAAAAAATCATCAAAAAATCGGAAAGAAATCCAGAAAAGTTTCAAAACCCTCAAAAATCCGGAAGATCTAGCAACACTGTACCTGAAGTACAATTTTATAGGGTGCCTACACGCCCACAATTTTTGGATGCTCGCGGCACTCTTGGGGGCTGAACTGAGTCGCCACTGGTCGCACCTGAAAAATGATCTGTCGTATATATGTATCCGTATATATACATGCATTACAGTAAAAACATGGGTTTCTGCTAAAAAAATCGAGATCATTTTTTATTGCCACACCTCCATATGAGACGCTGACCCGCCAATGTGTACATACACAGAACTTGAAACTGTAAAAATGCTGCATATCAACACGAAAAGTTCGTAACTTAGATCACTACTATTACCGAAACAATACTCTATACAAAGTTTACCTTTCGCGTGATGTAGATGTTCCGCGAAATATATATATATATATATATATATTTATTTATTTATTTATTCTTCGTCGAAATACGATCGAAAGTCTATGTAATCTAGTTATATAAACTAAAAGGTATTATTGAATTTGTATATATATATATATATATATACGTTCATCTCTCATAGTTATTCACCATCATCAGGTGCTTGACTGTTGATTTTATTATTGATTTAAGTAGACCATCGAAGACTGAAGAAATGTACCTTTTTAATCGATATTCCTTCAAATTGTTACCTGTAATCAGGCTATATTATCTATATATATTTGGTATTTTTAGTTATTTTAGAATTCATTTGTATTGAAACGTTTATATGTTTTTTGTTTTTGTTTTCAATAATGGATTAGACCTATTCATGTAAATTTACATTTCATGAAATTTCTAACATAGTTTACTCTGCCATGTATTATTACGTAGGATGCAAAAAAAGTACATTGTATATGCGCATAGAACAATGGGAGTGCAGTTATGTGTGCACATTTTTAGCTGTCGAATTCGTCTGCGTAGATGACGAAAACAAAGGTTTACTTACACGTAAACAAGCGACAAATACGGCAAACTATGATTCGTTAATGTACAATAAAAAGTTATTTTTTCTTTTTCTTATGCATAGGATGCATGTTAAACCCTATGTATATAAAGAGTGAAAACAAATATGATTTGCCTGTATAATCAATATAGAATTTGACTATTTTAAAATCATGCTGCGTGTGAAAAATTCATCATTATTTTTGTCCATCTTATGTTTATTCATAGTTATCAATGCAATACATCCACTTAGAGTTCGGTTACCAGGTCTAAAACTATCAGCAACATTTCGTAGGACAACTACATATGTTAAGAAAAAACTCCTTATTGGTGAAGAAAAAGTAATTACTCTGCAGCAGCAACCAACATTGCAAATTCCTTCACAACTGAACAACAATGAATTATAATGTACTTTTAAAATATTTATCATTAAACAGTTTAGTAGATGTACTGTTGCTTTTTACTTAAACTATAATTAATGTGTTGATGAAAACAGTTAGTACAGTATACTAGTGTTTATCAATAAAATAAATGTTCGGAATTATCAATCCTAGTGTAAGGATAAAAAATTTCACTAATTATGCTAAATTATTGAAATATTCCCGAATATATCTATATTAATACATGTAGGTCAAAATAAACGATACATCGTCATGTGTCGATTTGCTTTTTTAATATTTTCACTTTTGAACCTAATATTCTATACTATATTGCAAGTATTCGACTAGCGCACTGATCACGTAAATTTTAGACCTATATTCTAATGTAAATTCATTGAGAAATATGCAAACGCGTCGGATGTAGCTATACACTGATGAAAAGAAAATCTGGCGTTTTTCTGAAATTCCTTCTTTTCTTAATGGCATTTACTGTCTGTACATCAATTATATTTTACGTATTCATCCATTAGAGATTGGCACTAGTGAAAGTAAAAATAACAAGAAATTAACTAGCAAATAACGAATATTAATTTTACTAAGTTTATATAGAAATATCTTTCTCTACTGACTCTTACTCTACAAATTTTCCAATTTGTAGAATACTAACTAATCTAGCATGTATCGGCAGTATCAATATGAAATCAAATGATAGACATTTGGGAGAATATTTAATGAGAAACTAAATTATCTCTTTGAAATTAATCAAAAATACATATAGGCAATTATTTAGTTATCCCATATAGAACAAAGAAGAAACGTAAATATTTGTATCGATCATTTTCCACGTGCACGCCCTACAGGGAAGAAGATATGGCATCAAATGATAAATCATTGAATACTGATCTTTTATTTCCAACGAAAATCAATTAATTTACTTTAAACTATTCATTAATTGAAAAAAAAAGAAACTATCTTCCAAAATGGCATTTTATAATTACCCTTATAATTTTTTGATAAATAGGATCATATTTATTATGTCAAAAGATCTTGTAAAAGCCTAATTACATGAGTAATCTGGCAATCAAGAGATTTGTTTTGTGTCGAACTAAATTTGCTCCTCCCACGTGTAATCTTTAACACGCATATTATTTATCTATCGGACAAATATAAAATGAAACAATGTGATTGAAGTAAATTTAATGGTTAAATTTCTTTCGAAAAATGAAGTATGTGCTTGCTATAGCAATGTGTATGTGTCATATAATCCTTTGATGATGAAAGTAGCAAAGTGCTTAAGAGCTTTTTATTACATCGATAAAAAGATCCTATTTCAGCTGATTGATTATCTAACGAGGGAAGGTCTCCAAGTGATACCAACCATTCGGGTTCATATTGTGCTTATAAGTAGGACCCAGTAAGACTAGAAAAAGGCTAAAAGATTTCATGCCATTAGGCGTTTCTTTCAAAGTTATGACCTTTTTACTGAATTCTCGACCTTGGACAAGGAATTTATAGAAAAAGTGAATGCAGGAATTTCGAACTGAAATTTTTCTTAACAATAGGTCTCATCGATGTTAGAAGGTTCTAAAAGTTTCAGTGAAAACGGATGCATCATTCTCCAAATATTGAATATTGAAGAGAAGTCAATTTTACGACATTTTTTTGGAAAATGGCCGTTTTCATCCATATTCAATATCTGGAGAATGATGCATCCGTTTTCACTGAAACTTTTGGAACATTCTAGCATCGATGAGACCTATTGTTAAGAAAAATTTCAGTTCGAAATTCCTGCATTCACTTTTTCTATAAATTCCTTGTCCAAGGTCGAGAATTCAGTAAAAAGGTCATAACTTTGAAAGAAACGCCTAATGGCATGAAATCTTTTAGGCTTTTTCTAGTCTCACTGGGTCCTACTTATGAGCACAATACGAACCCGAATGGTTGGAATCACTTGAAAACCTTCCCTCGTAAGTGAACTATATTTTATATATAGATAGATATTCATACACTAACGACATCTTCAACGGGACTCTATTTTTATTACATTTAAATCGAGCAATCAACTGTACGATGCACTATTCGTCGTAGTTCTTTGTCAATTAAAAAGGCAAGAAGTATTGCAAAAGCAGCTAGAAATTAGTGGAAAATTTTTTATTTTGGTTTTAGATAATCAATCCGAGTCAAGTTTTGTTAATAACCGAAAATGTCTATTGGAGTACCAATTAAAATTTTACATGAAGCTGAGGGTCATGTTGTAACGATTGAATCAGTTACATCCGAAGTTTATCGCGGTAAACTAATTGAAGCAGAAGATAATATGAATTGCCAATTATCAAATGTAACTGTTACCTATCGTGATGGACGACAAGCACAATTAGAATATATCTATGTTCGTGGATCAAAAATTCGATTTATGATCTTTCCTGATATGTTAAAGGTAAGAGTAACGCTTTTGTCAAGAACTGTGTAATTGATAATATTTCTTTTTTTATCCTTTAAGAATGCACCAATGTTTAAAAACATGCGTGGTGTTAAAGGTGGTGCCGGCCGTGGCAAATCAGCTATTTTACGTGCTCAAATTGCTCGTGGACGAGGAGCTCGTGGTCGACCACCCATGAATTCATTTGTTGGACAACCAGGTGGCCGTGGTGGTGGACCACCAGGCAGTGATCGTGGTGGTATGGGTGGTGGCCGTGGTCGAGGTGATCGTTAAACATGGTTCGACCATAGTTAAGTCAGATCTAGCCGATTTTTTTTAAAGACGTTATTCAAGACGATCCTTTAAGTGTTGTTGTTGTTTGTCGTTCCTCTATGTTTTTGCTCTGTGAAAAAAGAGAATAAAAAGTTATTTCCCAAGAACAAAAACAAATGATTGTCATAAGAAAACAAGATAAAATTATTCTTGGCAATATTAAATTTCATTATTCTCATGTGATTTATTTCTATAGAAGCTAATTTTCTTAGAATTTTGTCTGTCTTGATGAATATATACATGAAAAAACAAATAAGAATGTATTCATTTCTTGCAATTCAATTCTTTCTTTTATTGATAGAATTGCAGATTTGTATAGACTTTTATAATCATTTTTTACAGAAAACCTAATAAATATATTCAATGTTATGTAGAGAAGACATCGCTTGTTTCTATAAACAAATCATAATAATACTTTTATGAAATTGTTAGATTAGATTTGATGTAGAACTTCCATTTTATAATCTGTCTTCTGACAGACCACGTAGACTCCTCCAAGGTCTTTTTTTCGTCACGAATAAGCTTAAACAAGATGAAGAAAAAAGACACATCATTGCCGATTTTTAATATGATGATAATTCTCGACATGTCATCTTAGATAAATTTATTTTTTTATTTTTCGTGTCTGGTTTTTATCAACTATAACTCTTAGATGAACTGTAGAATGTTTGACTATGACGTTTTTACCAGTAATATCAACATATAATTAGTTTGTAAAATGATTGATAGTATTCTTTGGAGTTTTATTTCATTGCTGATGATATAAGTTATTCTTATCGAAAAAACAATGAATAATATGATTAATGTTACATCTTTCCGTCGTTGTATTCAGAGGCTTAATTTAACATCGACGGCAGGAGGCGTTGCATTAAGAAGTTTCACGTGCAGAGTACGTCATGCTATGTCGCCGCTAGTTACGTGTCTGTTTCTTTTGATAATTACAACATGTACATTCATTTGTTGAATGCACGTAACAGTTCATAAAGGAAAGAACTGTTTTGTCCGATGAAAAAAATTGTCACACATGGTTTTATTCATGAAATATAGTTATAAAAAATTGGTCATTCAAATTCTAGAAATTGAATAAACATTGTTAATCTCTTGAGTTGTCACAGAAAGTAATTATTTATGCTCGGAAAAGTGTTTTAGGAAAATTAGGCCCCGGACAGATGCGTCCTATTGATATTTCATCATGAAAATAAATCTGAATATGAGGATAACGACCACGAATATCATTGACTAAATCCAAACCAGATAATATTTGTACATCGGGCATTATATTATCATTAGTTTTGTTACGTGAAAATTCAATTCCTATACAAAAACCATTTGGGTTGCCTTTATCAGCAAGTATTGAAGTAGGTGAAACAACACCAGCATGCCAAGCTACATCGGTTTCACTTACCATTTGTGTAACTGTACCATCTTGTTCAACAACATAATGACTTGAAACTTTACTAGCTGGATTTAGAAACCATTCAATCGTTCCACCTCCCGCTGTTCCATGAAGAACAAGACCCTAGAAACAAAAGTTTTACTGCAAATAAAATTTGAATTCATGTTGAAATTTTACACAAATAGGTACTGGCCGACCAGTTTTATAATTAGGAGAGACTACTTTTTTTGCTTTGGAATAATCAACTTTCCAATTATTGTTTGCTACTTAAGAAAAAAATCGTATATGAAACACAAACTGTTTGTAAGACAAAATAATTAATTTGCATTTCAATAAGTTATATTTGTACAAATTACAGATCACTTACATAAAATAGAAGAATTATTGTTATCCTTCGTTATCGGTTTTGCTTGTGTGCTCATTATAGGAAGAAAGAATTTTGTTTTTGTTCTTTATTGTATTAATATTTGCTTTGATTTTGTTTCTGTCTTGACTACGTATGCATGATTACTCACATAATACATTAACGTTAATGTATAGAATATCAAAATCATCGAAAACAATCTTAAAACAATATTATTTTTTGTATTTTTGAAAGAAATACCAAGCCAACACACTGCAGAGAAACCATTTTTGTGTTTCAGATATCTGAGTAAAAATATTGCTCGGATCGATTCCTTAGTCAATGCGACCTCTGTTTGTTCCTTCTCACTATTGGAGTTTTTCATCGAGCCATTTGTCTTGTCGTTCACCTCGTCTGGTTTTTATGAGAACATCATGATTTCTGTTTTTTTTTGTTCTTCATATATATATATTAATATTTCTTTTCTTCTCCTTTTTTTGTTCGTTGTTCTTCAGTGGTTATACTTATAGTAAACATTATGAAATAATTACTTTCAGATTGAAACCTTATTTTTATAATCTATTATTTTATTCAATAAAACTTTTATAAATTTTTCTAAACGAAAAGCAAGCAAAATAAATCATGGTTATGCCACTGTCAAACTCGAAATTACGTATTCCAAAAGGCTTTCAAAGTCTTTTAGTTGGTCTATCGACTGAAATTCTTCGAAGTCAACCAAAAAATATTCATGAATTTGCTGCTGAATATTTTGAAAAATTGGTTCACCGAAGAGGTAAGAAAAGATTTTTTCTTTGTGCTTGTTTCGTAAACGTCAACGTTATAAATAATATCATTTAAAATTTAAAAGAAAAATAATTTTCCATTAGATATTCCTTTTTATTTGATGGCAACGATTTGTCATACTGATTTTTTTTCTCTTAATAATTTTCTGTATAGAAAGCAAACTAGAGATCTTGAAAAGCATTAGTTTTGATTCGCGTGAATAAATCGCGTGAGAATGTTTATTGGTGAAAAATTTCTTTTCTTAACTACAGATTACACGCTAAGAAACTGCCGGATGAAAATCATCGCCAATAATATTTTCATATTGAAAGACTTCAGTCGAGTAGAAGTTCTCTGTCAACATCATACATAGAAGATCATTCACTTGGAAAACTTCTTCTGATACCGAGAAATAGTAATAATGGCGCTGATGATTTGTGGTTCGTCTTCGCCGGATGTATGCATGCATATGTTTGTCGTAAGTATCATGATAGCTACCATTATCGATTGATGTTTATCCTTCTATCATTCTTTTTTTTTTTTATCTCAATGACTTTATATGCCTGGTGTGTATCAGATTTCTAGTTTGATGACAGTTCGCCATCTGTTAACTTGTTATCATTGTTCATGCACATAATGTGCTTGATTTATATGTTTATGTATGATTGTCTATTGGTGAAAATAGTAGTTAGCGTATACAATCGAATCATTCTCGAAGACACACATTAGAAAAGAAGAGACACATATAATACAGAATTATTTTGTTGTTTGTTAGCATTTGACTATCGGATGCAATTCGCTTTCCTTCCCTCCCAATCAATTATTCATATGATGAAAGAAATGCAAAAAAAAGCAATAAGTATGGATTCATATAATTGTTCGAGTACAGATAATATGCATCTGTTTAAAACTAAAACTGGCAGTCTCGTTTTGACTACTCTATTTTTCTATTCATGTTCATCTCTCTCTTCTCCCTCTCTCTCTCTCTCTCTCTCTCTCTATGTATATGCTTATATATGAAGATTAGATCAGCATAGAAGAAAATAAGGCTGAGTAATGCCCCATGAGATTATAATACATAGCGGATCAAAGTCATAGTCGAAACGAGCAAAAAAGAGGCAGAAGGAAAGCAGCGAAAAGAAATTGGTACCACTCAGCCTCAGGCATATATGTAACGTATTTTAAAATGACGAGAAAAAAGAAACTTTTACTACTACTTTTCTTTTTTCTCTCTCGACTCGACCAAGCATCCTCGACTTATGAATGCATAGCAGGCAACAGCTTGCGTGTTAAGGAAAAGTTCATCAATCTGATACAGAAGAAATAATTTCTCTTGTTTGCTTATTCTTTTCTTTTTTTTTGGCTACTAAATACAGAAAATAAGGGAAAGAGAAACCACAAGAAAGGAAGAAAAAAAGAGGAGAAAAAGACGAGTAAAAACAGCGCTAATGACAAAATACTCTCTTATTGTAACTACGGCTGCTCTTGCATCTACTACTTATTCCATACGTTTACCAACATCGACTAAGACGGTCTAGAAAGCAGAAAGAAAAAGGGTAAGACGTCATCGATAAGAAAATGGGTGCATGTGCATCAAAAACAAACAAAAACAAACAAAAATACCTGAAGAATGATGTGATTGACACCGGTAATAATAATGATAATAATAACACTAATAACAACAAAAAGGATTCAATTATTGGACAACCACAACAAGGGCAATCGCCGGCAGCAAATGTCGATAAATTTGCTAATGTACCATTTATTGATTCGGAAGAAAAGTTAACTACAGTTACGCCACCGTCAGCAACATCTCCATTATTAACAGAACAAACAATGCCACCTAATCATGATAAAGACAACGATGAACGAACAACCGTCAAAACAAACTTTGAGACAAATGCCTCCTATTCAAATACGGAAACAATTGAAAAGCTTAAACAAGAAGTATATACATTTCTTCGTGAAAAAATATTTCCAATTAATGAAGAGAAACAAAAACTTATTGATTATATAAACAAACGAATTACTGGAAGTTTAACAGAGAGTACAGCAATAGATGAACAACTCAAGGAATGTTTTGATGATATTGAGCAACATAAACATCCTAATAGTGATGAAAATAATAAGATAAAAAATCGTTTAATGAATTTTATAACTGTTTATGTAGCATCACAATCATCAGATAACTCCTTTTTAAAAGCACTTTACGATAAATTGGGATCATCACTTGATCTCAATTCATTGAATGCTGAAACCACTGAACATGAAACTGTCAATGTAACAGTCAAAAAAACAGTACGACAAGTTTTTGTTGATGCTTCATCAACATTAACGCCAAATTCGAATCCGAATTCAACACAAAATACACCCGAAAATGTTATTAATCTATCAAATAATGAACATAACATTCCGACTGATTTACCGGATGATATACGACGTAAAGCAGAACAAGTATTGAATAGTTTTAATGATGTTATACATGCAAAATAAAATAACAACTTCAATAGAACAATAGTCTTTTATTTTAATTGCTTTTATGTGCTTAAAACTAGTATTATAATAATTATTATTATTATAATAATAACTATTCATCCTTTGTCTTTTTTTTTCAAACACTTTTTTGTTGTTTGTCTTGACTGTCCTTAGCTACGTATATGTGTATATGGGACATAGATATCAATGAGGAAGTGCTATGACACTTTAAAATAAAATAGAGAGCTTTTATTTCTCTCAATGATCTATCAGGAAAGTAAATCAAGAAACAATTAATAATCAAAAATATCACAGTTTAAAAAACACTTCACAAGTGTACTTTGTCACTATTCTACTTCATAGCATCAATTCTGCACAGATTAGACATTAATAGAATAAGAAATAGTCACATGAGCTATTCTTTTCAGATAATTAGTTCTATGTTTTGAACCTATAATAATATATTAATAGAATTTAATGTTAGATTTATGGGTACGTATACACAATAAAAGTTCGCTCGCGTTGTAGATGAAGATGAAAGATTCGATATTATTCTTTGCTATTGTTTATGAATAAAAATCGTTAGAAAAAAAATCTTAATACTATTGACAACAATATTTGCATGAAAGGAAATACTTTTGATTAATTCCGCTTTTGGTCGGTTTGTTTTATTGAAAAGAAAGATTTTCATATTCAACCAAGCAATTCTAAAAATATCTTACACTAGATAAAGCTTGAAAATAATTTATTCTTTCGCAGAAACAACAAACGGTTATATTTTTAAAAAAAATGCATGTTATGAATCGTTTAGATCAAGGGCAAATGCATTCATCTGATCAACAAACAGCTCTTGAAGATCGCTACTACAACAGTCAAAATTTTGAAGTTTGTACTACTTTTTTTTAATTAGATCATATATATATCAAATTATCTAAACGTCACTTTAGCGCATAAAAAGAAACTGAATATTAACACTATTGTATATCACACTATAAATGAGTATAGAAAGTTCATATTCATAAGATAACCATTCAACAACGACAACAAAATAAATGTGGAAACTTCGGATTTCATCCGAGAGTTATGTGTACTGCAAAAAGTGCATGGGACATATGAGTCATTCTAGAATGTCTGAACACTAAAATTATCATAAAAAACTAGGCAATTTGATTTCTGGATGCAGTTTTTGTGCATTTTGAGACGTTTTTCAGGCGATGTTTCGTTAGAAAGCTACGGTTTAGTTCAAAACTAACACCAGATTCAGAATCAGCGTTAAAAGCTGAGATGATTTATATATGTTGTAGATAATTCTGAGAAAAAAGTTTTTTTTGAAAAATCCCTGTACTTCTCCTCAGGGATGGTCTGATCAAAAATGACAATTTTTTCGATAATTCAGTCATTTCTTGACGGATCCTTCTCATCTTCGAACTCAAACTAGATACTGATGAGACAATTCTGTGCACAAAATTTCAGCTCAATCGAAATGTAATTGTGAAGAGTTATCGAACAAACGGACGGCCGGACGCACTGACCGATTCTATAGTGTACTCTTTCTTTTTTTTGAGTATGCAAAAACATACTGCGCAATCTTAGTATTAACTTTGATACGTAATTTTAAGCATCGATCGTTTCTCGAAAGTAATTATTTATGTGTCTAGTACTACAAATAGAAGCAGTTCTTTTTCTACGAATAATTTTCTTACAGTTTCGTATTAGTGTGATGAAATTTATATTCACATGTTTAAATTTTATCTAACGGCTTTCTGTTGAAAAATGTTTTAGTCTTTCTTGAGAGGTAGATGAATGGATTAGTAATTATAATATCATTTCCTATGATTCATTTACGATTACTTTCTCCAATGAAGGATAAGGATAATACATAGTTGGATTACTTTCTGTTTAATGGTTTTCTTAGGAATATAGACAATAAATAAATCCTTCCTCA
This sequence comes from Rotaria socialis, assembly GCA_905331475.1. Taxonomy (NCBI): domain Eukaryota; kingdom Metazoa; phylum Rotifera; class Eurotatoria; order Philodinida; family Philodinidae; genus Rotaria; species Rotaria socialis. The sequence goes on along the minus strand of CAJNYU010002647.1, from coordinate 130,063 downwards.
CTAATAAGGGACAGGTTATCTTCTAAAATTAAACTATCACTATGATATTCAAAATTTTAGCACTATAAATATTGTATTTAAATTGTACTATACTCTCTAGGATGAATATCCAATTAATGATCCTGAAGTAGCTCATGCGGCAACGAAAATTCAAGCACAATTTCGGGGACATAAAGCAAGACGAAATCTGGAAAAAATGAAACAAGAAGTTTGTAGAAAATCTTGTTCTGTTTTCCCTCGTATAATAAATCAATTTTTATATTAAAATCAGCAACCGACTGAAGACGAACAATATCAAGTAATTATTTTAGAAATTAAATTTTTTAACTATAATAATTATTATTATCATTTAGAAACCATCATCTTTACCTATTTCAGAATTAAAACAAGAGGAAAATAAGCAATACAAAGTAAATTTATCCAAGACACAGAGAGAAGAAGAAGAAGAAAAAAAAACATGCATAATCTTTTGTTGTAGGGTTTCGAAGAGGAAGAGGTTTCGGAGGAAGAAAAACGTCAACTCGAACGTGCAGCTCTATCAATTCAAGTTTGTTTAGTTTTTCTTTTAACATGTTTTTAGTGTATAATTTTAATTTTCTAGGCGCAATTTCGTGGTTTTCAAGTTCGAAAAACTCTTCGAGACACACCGGATAGTACAAATGAACAAAACGACAGTGATTATAAACAACAACAACAACAACAACAACAACAGGTATTCTTCTATTAGAAAGTGATTTGTATTGATTGCAGAAGAAAAAAAGACTTACGAAAATAGATTGCTATGCTAAGATAATCTTTACTGAATTATTTCTATTCTGAAAACACCATTTTTTTTCTTTATGATTATTGCTAACTCAATTGAAAACGAAAGGATAATTTATTTTTCCTTTCTTCTTTCTGTTTTCTCATCCTTACCAATAAGTATTCATTTAAGAAAAAAAATAAATCATACTTTTATTTTTAGGAATATGACAATAATCATGACAAAACATCAACACTATCATCAAGTCGTATTAGTGATCACCGTGATCTTGGTGAAAATCTCCGATTACATCATGAGATTGAAGTTGGTGAGTACATATACATGATTTTTCTATGTCTTATTCTTCTTCAACAGAAGAAATAATATTTTTTTGTTGTTGCTTTCTACTATTTTTTTACATTACCATGATAAATCACCGTATCTATACACATAAAGAAACAGTTCAGTACCGGAAGTCTGTAGGTTCTCTATTTCCCTGCTGTTGTTGTTGAAGAAGAAAAGTTTCATTTGCGGATGATATATGGACAGGGAAACATTTCTCGCAGCACAACATCATAGCTTATCGATAGAAGAAAAGGGAAAAGACGTAGGATATCAGCAGGATGCAACTACAAGCAACGTTGTTTATACTCTTTGCATTCTATCGACAGGCAGACAGATAGATAGACAAAAAGAAAAAAAGAGAATCGCTTCTTAAGAAAATCATAGCAATATACTGGTGCCTACATCTGTTCATACTTCATTGATAAGGTTTTGCCAAGGTAAGCGAATATTTAGTCTTCGTCTATCCTGATAATATTAAAGAAACTAATTAATGACTTCATTATGATGAGAATCGATTACTTGTAATTGAATATTTTTATTTTCATAATAAAAAAAAGAACAAATAAACAATAGTAGTAATTATTATTATTATTATTATTATTATTATTATTATCTAGATGAAAAAAATCATTTTGATATATTGTTACGTTTTTTGATCTTTTTTTTCCAATGATTATTACTATAATTCTTACGTAGTAGTACATATTATGCTCATTTGATCATCGATAATATACCTTCTCTTCTGCTTAATTATTTCGAAAATGTACACTAGCTTCGTTTTACGCTAATCTTTTGTCATTAAGGCGATTACACATGATGCAGAAATATTTTCATTCTTTCCAGTTATATTGAGACATCGTTAGCTACACTAGGAAAATCATCGGACGAGTAAAAGAAAAAGAAGACGTTATACAGTTCTGGATTCGTATAATTGTCTGTGAAAGAAACAGTTTTCAGCTTTGATCATTGACGTTGTTGTATAATGTGTTAAAAACACTAGACTATCTGACATTCGCTCTGTTGTTGAAGAAAATGTGTCTTTGATGCACTAGATATCGTTGGCATTTGACAGTATTTGTACGTAGAATCGCTCTAGCTGATAATCGATCAGATGAATTCTATCGATTTATCTTAGATAGGAAGTATTCGAGAGGTTAGAAATGACGTCGTGCCAAATCAAATTATATGCCTATAAGTCGAAGTAGAAAGGTCATTATCTATAGAAAAGCAAAAAAATTAATCAACCGCAATCACCAGGAAAAAAAAACACAAAACAATTCTATGACAAACATCTAAGGATAAAGGCAAAGAAATAAGTATTAACAGAAATAGTAAATGTTATTGATTATCAACAAATATGAATAGTTGCTTTATCTCAGATTTATTATCTTATTTAAATAATTATTTTAGACAAAAGCAACGATATTGATCGGTCACATATTGAACGTGAGCCAACATCATCAAGTCAAGATTTTGAACGACACCAAGGAATATTCCACGATTCAAATTTTAATCGAGAACAACAAGGAGATAGTTTCAACGACGACGACGACGATATGAGTGATCCAAATCTTGATAAAGCGGCTACACGTATTCAAGCTTCATATCGAGGTTATAAAATTCGAAAAGAATTAGGTTCCCCAACTGGTGGTCATCCAAATATGGGTCATGATCAACAACATCCATCATCAACATCTCCAGAAGCACATAAAGAATTTGATGATGCTCGCAATAAAAACAGTATGTTTCGTTTATTTATATAAAATTTTATATTCTTGATTCAGTTTTATCGCCATCAGCTGAAGACAATAAAGTACCAGAAGAACATGAAGAGGAAGAAGATAATGCAGCTGCTGTTAAAATTCAAGTAATAGAAAGAAGCAACAAAAAAACCTAATCATCACAAATATTTACATATCACTTGTTTTTGTTTTTGTTTTTCATTAGGCTGCTTATCGTGGTTATCGAGTTAGAAAAGATTTGGAAAAATAAAAGTATTGTATTGATGTACGTTTAAATAATGAAATGGATTCCACACATTACAAAATAAAAACTAAGTTCACTTTAATTTTATCGTTTATTTTCGTTTGTTTTCTTTTTCTAGTCTTAAAAACACGATCTATTGTGTTATAAGATTGCGCATGTGTTTGTCTTAAATTTTACAACAAATCTTGCTTTAGTATATGTATATGTCATATTTGTGCGTTTCACTTGTGCTTCCTCATTTTTACTTCTTACATTCTTGTTCTTTTTTTTCTGTCTTTTACAGTACACAAGTGTTTCATACGGAAATAATTTTAAATATTAAACTTAAAATAAGTTCTTAAATGAATCTAGAGACTAAAAGCAAGTTAAATTTAAAAAAATAATATTACAATTAAATAAAAAAAACTGACTGTGGTAACAGACAGAAACAGTCGACATTTCATCCACTCATCCGTTTGATTATCAACACAAGTTGCTGAAAGGTACTAAAATCCGAAGGTTATCTCGAATTAAGTTGCGTTAGAGATGGATGCATAGTAAATTGCACGAGTATTTTGCTCCAAAATGTTATAAATTATATGAAAATGATCATTCATCTGTATTTTATGAGTGATTCTCATGAAGAAATGCTCCCAATGGCCTAATCACTCTTCCTTTAGAAATGTTGCCATACGATTAACGCCGATAGGAAAAACAGTTTTATTTTAATATAATTTCTAGGTCCTTTTTGATTGCTTCGCTGATAATCACTTGTTTCCTTCATTCGGTACATAGAATCTGTTGGAAGAGAGAGAGAGAGAGAAACAGATGATCAAATTTATTTTTTGAAATTTCGGTAACTTCATGTATATCAGTAAAGTAACGTCGCAAAGAAATACTCTTCTTTCGAAATACAAAGCACAACAAAAGATTTTTTTAACATGTAAATAGCTTAGCGAACGGATAATCGTCGCTGCTCAAAATTTGTTCGTATTCCTAGTGATTATAAGATCTATTTATTTAGTAAGTTTCAGATTACAATTTGATTATCTTAGTTCACGGAGATTCTTTGTTCATAAATTAAAATTAAGTGAAACGTACATTACACAAAGTAAAACCATATGGAATTACAAGTATGATCCAAGACACTGATTGCATTTTTTAGATAACTATATTACTTACAAAACATCGACATCTTTTTATTTTTATCTGATCTAAGTCATAAACGTATAATGCTACCTAGCTAAATTGTTCTAGATTATGAGATATATTTTCGTATTGTTTATTGCCACATGCTAGATTGCAAGATGATCGTTTGTGCTGGCGTACTGGCTGACTGCTATTCATCAATCATTGACGATCAAGTTTTTGCTTGTAGTATTTGGCAAAATACTAATTAATTCGCTAAATATTTACATTTTACTATACATCAATCTCCAACACACATATATATCGAGTACTTCGCTTTGAAATTTGCTTGTAACTCTAGACGACAAATTTTCAAGCATTACATATGAATATATTTTGATAAAATTGCGAAAGATCCATGATTTATCGAACACCTGTTACATATAGTTTGAACATTCATAATAAATCATCAACGCAGATGGTAAACATATAGATGATGATGATGATGGATTGACCATGGACAAAGTTGTTTACACGTGACTCATACAAATAAATAGTCACTAGACTTTACTCTTACTATCAAGGATCAGTCGATTCGTTTACGGCATTTCTAATAAAACATATCAAGTGTCTTTGTTTGCTAAAAGGCTATAAAAGTATATTCACTCTTCGGAAAGAACGATTTATTAATATTTCAGTAGATTTATCATCTAGATATTCTAAGCTATCTATTTCAAAAACAATAATATAGGTTTTTCTTTACTTGATAAAAAAATCAAGATAATGGGCAATGAAATCTGATCAATTTATTATATAAAAAAAGAAGTATTTTTTTTGTTCTTATTATGATCTTGACATGTAGAAGTAAATGGTTCATTTGTCTAGGAGAAGTTGAACTCTATAAAGTTTAATCAAATCAATATAACCATCTTGAAGAACGAAGTTGATCGCACACAGTAGCTCTATGTAGTTTTTATCGATGACGTTTCATATATCATAGCGGCGAGAAAAGAATACTGTTTACAAGATATAATTCAGAATGATGGAAAATTAATATTCGTCATACATATTGATTAGAGCTGATTATATCATTGACAAGTATGTCGAGGTGTCAGTTGGAAAATAGCATGGAATATAAACATTATCATCTCTTCAGATATTTGTTGGTATTGGGAAAAGTAATACTTTTGTGTAAAGGTGACGTTGACAGGGGAATGTGTGGAATGTATTATTTTGTTAGGTATGTCTTCGTGTTATTTCCTTGTTAATATAATATATTATGATCCTATTCGTATACGTAATTAATTGTTGTGACCAAACTTCAGTTTTATCAAAGAAGCATCGGACGAAAAACCTCATTGGTTAGAATCAGAGATGGGCAAGTCAGCGTTTTTTCGACTCAAGTCAAGTCAAGTCAGTTTCTGAAAATTTCAAGTCAAGTCATAGCTAAGCCAAAGAAAATTCCAAGTCAAGTCAAGTCAAGTCAAGTCAATTTGAATCATAATTCATTCAAAAAATCATCAGGTGAAGTCATTTTTTGACTTGACTTGCCCATCTTTGATTTATTATTTGTATTTTTCTTCTACATTTCAAATTAGAGTTCAAAAATTCAATTAATAAAAGTTCTCTATACATATAATTTTTGACTTGACTTGACCCGATTCAAGTCATTTTTTGACTTGACTTGCCCATCTCTGGTTAGAATTCAAAATCTGTTTATAGTAGTTGGAAGTTACCTTTTTTGGATGGCATCGAAGGCAAAATTTCAGCAGTCATGTCATATATGTAGCTTATACTTTCATAATGGACTTTCAACACAATTACAAAACGGATTAATATGATTCATATTTAATAGCAGTCATTAAATATTTATACAAACAAAAAACATACTACTATTGAGATTAAGTACGCCGATGTTGCTATCTATTGCATATTTCACCAAAATATATTTGTAAAAATGAATTACATACTGTAAGAAAATATTTACAAGAACATTTTGTGATAGTCAAAAGTCTACGCTGGATAGATGAAAGCTCTTGCATACAATGCAACATTGAATCAAAATGTGATGATCGACGTGCTTCAGCTAACAAGCAAATAGTTCATTCAGATTTTTCTTATGTGACCAAGGCAATCTTTAATCACATAAAATATCTATAATAATAACAGAAAAAAAAGAGTTGCTTTTATCGAGTTTCAATCATAGGCTATGTCTCTAATTCTTGTTGAAAATAGAAAAGCCTATGTTTTCTAATGTATCATCATTTACTACATTCATATAGAATCTATATAAACACCATCGTCAATATCGATGATGGTAACTATTATAAACATATATCAAATGTGAAATCATCCGATCTACTATTATTTGACTCCATCGTGTTTGTCATGATGAGGATTTGAAAGGTAAATAACGATCGTTGAAGAGCATGTTCATTTTCACTTATGTCTATGTAGATCATTTTAACGACGCATACACACTATGAATACAGGATGGTGCATGCTATTAGTCATTGAATGAAGGCAAAGAATCACAACAAAAACACAATATATTTTCCTATCAATCGAATTCTATTTTCGTTCAAGTTAAAAGAATAGGTAAACAAAAAGCGCATAACGACAATAGCGAGTTATTTACACAAAATACAATCGATAGAAAAAAAAAAGTGTAGTAATATAGAGACCAATGTAAAATGAAACCTAGACGCGCAGCTTAACACTAAAGACGAGAGAAGCGTTACGTCGCATGCACAACCTATAGGTTACACTTTTGACGAAATTTATTAAAATGTATTCTATAATATAAAAATTTTGTCCATTTTCTATTCTTAACTTTCATGGTACTTAAATTTTCGAGGGAAATAATTCATATAACAATAATAGATGAAGACACAACTTTACTAAAACATATCTTTCAATTAGTATCGTATTTCCCGGTCGATTCTTTTATGTTGAATAGTTTTTGTGTAGTTTATCAAACATTTGAAAAAATTCATTTAATTTTTATAACATAACAAAAATGAGATTAGACGAGCATGTGCAATAGTATATTACGATTAGATAACATTCAAACAATCACAAGCAAATGGCATACTAATAATTGTATGAAAAGCAACGATTATGGCTTCACAAAAAAAAGCAAATTCTCATATTTCTTGTCTTTATATAACACATACTAGACAACAATCATTGAGTCAATAGAACTCTTAACTTAATAAACGGTTTTTCTTTTGTACTATGACTTATGGTCAAGAAATAGGTATGATTGTTTTCGTACAGCTTTATTAACACTGAAGTTGTCAAGAAAAATATTGTGGTTCAAGAATGAAATTCATGTTCAAGCGAAACAAAAATTTTTTATCAAACCAATTATTAACGACCTCTATGGAACATATGTCTGATTCCTCATCCGTTTAGTATTACTCGATCGAGGGTTTTCAAGGTTGGATGGTTGAGAAGAAACAGAACAGTCAGAGAAACAAGTTAAATTTGAATTTTACGAACACTATTCATCTATACATCTCACACAATAGGATCATGTTTCACTTGTACTGTAATGCTTCTATCTACTTTTAGCCTACAATGCATATTCCATCATCTAATCGACCTTGCATTCTATTCAATATAATGATTTTTTTTCTTATTAACACCGCTATCGAATAGTTTCAATACAATTGACATTTATCATGCCAGCATCTGATCAACAATTGCATTCGTTTAATCAGGATTTTATTTCTTCATTTTCACCATTATTTCCTTCAAATATACATAAATCAAGTTTAACTATATCACCTGAACAAATACAGTTATCAGCATCAACTACAGTTACATTAGCATGGAATATTCATGATCATATACTAACATCAAATGATACAATCGGAATATTTCTACCAGGTATATAAATAAATGAAAACAATCAATTAACTTAGTTCTTTAAATTCTATCTAGATAAATTAATTTCCAATGATGTTATCGAAAATGTATATACAAATGTAAATGCTTTAAAAATTGGACAATATCATTGGCACTGTACACAAATTTTAATAGATAAATTAGTTAATTGTAAATTAAAAATTTATCATTTGAATTCTCCACATTTATTTATTTGTCTATTTAGCTAACACTGTGTGCTTTCAATATTATAATCCTGCTACTGGTGAAATAAAGGCTCAATCATCTTCTATACCGCTTATTCATGATGATGATAATAATAATGATAATATACCAAATATTATGAATGTAGCACGACCAATATCAATAAAAATTTATGGTATGAAACACAAAACGAAAAGAGAGAAAAATTTATTTTTCAAATTATGAACTCTACTCACTTACGTTTCTTTAGATCTTCATGCAACAAATTTACATCGTGGTGTATTTTTTAAACCTGATCCATACATAAAAGTATCATTGATAACTGGTCAACTTCATAAACAATTACGAACATCATCTCATTTTCATAATCAAGAAAAACGAACAAATGTTATACCGAACACAGTAAAACGTTTTTTGAAATAGACTATCTATGAATCTCATGTTTTTCATCTTCTCTCTCTCTCTATATATATATATACATATTAGTGTCATCCTAAATGGTATAATCAATCGTTTACATTTCAAACATTTTATACAGATCTATTGGAATTTGAAGTCAAAGATAAATTTGTTAAAACACGACCGACAATGAATCGTTTTCTTGGAAAATTAACTATTCATGTTGGATTTTTAATTGATAAATTAAATAAAAAGTATGAAATCAAAAATCTTAATGTTTATTTTTGAAAATAAATTGAATTGCCTTTCTTCTATTTAAGTACAACAACGTATGTTTTTAATCTTCAACGACGTAATTTTTCCGATCATGTTAGTGGATGTTTAATGTTCAATGCTGCCATAGTTAGAGGTTAGTTTCTAGATATTCTTTTCAAGTTTCTTAATAGATAAATTCTAGCTGAACTACAAACAATAGAAAGACCATTACCGGATGTCAGTCCAATAGCAAATGTCAATCAATCAGAGCAAGAAACTATTCCAGTTAACGGTAATAAACATTATAAAAAAATGTATCTCGAGGCAATAATCTTTTTTTCAATTGAAAAATATATAATGAGTATGCTATCGTTACACTGCATAAGTTTTAAACGAATTTTTACACATAAGACATAAGCTATTCATTAAGTATGAATGAATTAAAACTAAAATCTAATTAAAACGATATAAAATTTATTACAAACACTCATGGTCAAGATAAGCATTAAAATTTGTAGTAAAAAAAATTTCAATTTCCTTTAGACAATAATGTTTCATCAATAAATGATAGTGAAGAAAGAATAAATCATGTTTCATCCGAAGAAAATGTATGTTAATATTTGCATTTTTTATTTTCTATACGAAGAATTAATTATTATTTCTTTTTTCGATAGAATACATCTAATCAAGTTGATGCCTCAACATCTCTCATATCAAATGATCAATCGTTAGATTCATCGACAACATCACTAGTAGACGAATCATTATCAACAGTTTCCGATCATACTATTATAGGTATTTTCTATTAGCCTCCTGTAGAGACCTCCGTTCCGTCCATATATATATATATATATATATATATACGTCGTCTAATTGCCTTGAGAGGCTGCTGCTACTCTGTATATGATTATGTAAGANTTTTAGTTATTTTCTATTAGCCACCTGTAGAGACATCCGTTCCGTCCATATATATATATATATATATATATATACGTCGTCTAATTGCCTTGAGAGGCTGCTGCTACTCTGTATATGATTATGTAAGATGATTGGGAAGGAGTATGAGTCGAAGGTGTTGACAGACGTCGCGGCCGAACTTATTTATCTCTTTCGTCTCTATATGTGAACATGCATTAGATGCAATGATGCCATTTAATGGAAAAGAAAGCGTATGTTTTATGGATCAGATTGATCTTTTTATCTTTCTATTCCTTTTTTTTTTTTGAGACCTTATTTTCATTGACGATATTAACAGTACTCGTTCATTTTCTTTATCTTATATATATATATATATATAAATAGACGATGAAACAACAAATGANGTTTTATTGCTCAGATTGATCTTTTTATCTTTCTATTCCTTTTTTTTTTTTGGGACCTTATTTTCATTGACGATATTAACAGTACTCGTTCATTTTCTTTCTCTTATATATATATATATATATACATAGACGATGAATCAACAAATGATGCTAATCAGATGTTGTTGAATATTTCTTCTAATCAACCTAGAATAACTACTAGTAGTACTATTCTAACGCATTGTTCTTTATTATCATCATACCAAGGACATGATGAAGAACAAGAAGAAATAAACGAAGACAACATCGATGACAATCAACAACGTCGACGAAGTCAAGAAGAAGTACACACGTCAACGCATAATTGCGATGTCGGATCAACTAATGTCGTTGTCCCTTTCACGACAAAAAAGAAACTAAAACACTGTTATTCATCGTCGACCTTACTTCCTTCACTTATCCCACGTTCGTCAAGTACAATACCGACTACACCGACGAAAGCAATGCTTCGACATCATCATCAGCATTCACATCATGATACCTATCGAACATTACAATTGCCTGTCAATTCAACAAATAAATTGTTACTCATAACATCTAATAGTCAAAATCAATCAATAAAAGCAACAGCAACAGTGTCTGAAAATAATTTACAAAAAACTGGAAATCCAATTCATACTATAACATATAATAATCATCATAATAACAGTAACAGCTGTTTTGATGATGAAAGTGTTCGAACGTTATCAAGAGGTAAGTTGATCTTCATAGACATATTATTGTTGACCTTGACTATTGTTTAAATAGATCAAAATAGAACAAGGCGGAAAAAAAAGAAGATAGAAATTTTTTTCATTATTGACATCAACTCAAATATTCCTAATCCTTTTCTTTTCTTTTCTTTTATGCTGACTTGAGTTTTTAAAATATTCGAAGAAAATAATCGGATTGTAGTTCTGTCTTTTTGCTATAGTAAATTGTAAGATGTATCGGTTTTCTTGATTAGCACTAACATTAATCAGCGTCTTTATTCTTTGGTACGAATGAATGGTATTACGTCGTTCATATGCAATGGTGCCTTTTGTTCTTGCTTGCTCAATCTTGCGCTCCTCTATTCCTTCCTTTATTTCTAAGAAGAAAATGATCTTTCCTCTATGCTCTTTTGAATGTATATGTTTGTCAGTCAACCGACCGGTTGATGATTAAACAAAAATCAAAACGTAGTGAAGTATGATTTTCCTTTCTTTTTTTCTCAACTGTATTATATAATACGAGGAACTCTTTTGAAAAAGATGACAATGTTGTTGATGACGATAATGACTTTTCAGGATCGATTTTTCATTTTTTTCTCAAATGAGTAATTTGTAACATATATGCACTCAGACATTTGTTGATCATAAATTGATCCTTGACCAAGTTTTTTGTTCGTAAAGAAAAGAAACAAAAGAATCTCGTGCATCAATGTTTGCTCTCTTGCCAAATCGTAGTAGTGGTACTTTTATAGAGTTCAACCATCCGATGACATGTGCTAGTCTCATTGACCGATCTTTTTGTTTTGTTCTCTTACTCTTGTGTGTATGCTCATATTTGAATGGGTCATCCGTTCATAGGTTTTTTTTCTTTCTTTTTTATTCTTGTGCTCACCACTAGTCATCAAATAGAGACAGAGACAGGGAGAGAGAGAGAGAGAGAGAGAACGAAAGAGAAAAGATGTTCAATTGTATAGACATCGGGTGAATAAAAATCATTAGTTGCGTACGCATATTGAATTGAATGAAATACGAGAGAATGATTGTACTGTCTCAGCAAATTTTAGATTATGCTAATGGTTTGTTAATTTTTGTATTTCATTTTTGAGATTTACTCTTTCTTATTGTTCTATTTACAGAGCTTCGTCAAGCTGCTCGAGATCTTCATCGTCTTCAATCAAAATATGAACCGCTCCCAGCAACATCTGATGCAAATACTACTACTACTACTACTACTACTACAGATGGCTCATCTGCAGAACAAACACGGTATTCATTATTGAATAATTTCTCTCTAAACTTAAATGTTTCCTTTGATTTGTTTTGTAGAGAATTAATTACACGCGAATTGCAACAATGGCACAAGCAACAAGTATCAAAGTACAAAAATTTAACGACACTATCAAGGAGAAATTCCGAGACAACAACTGAATGCAATTCATCACCAATATTACATAACAAAGAAGCAGATAGTATAAGTGCAGTTGCACTGCCATCAACTGAAGATTCGAGAACAATAGGTTCATCTTCATTTATTGTTACTGAAGAATCAATTATAGTACCACCAATTATGCCGACATCTCTATCAATTACGAATACAAATGATAATTCTATTCATCGAAATAATTCAAGGTTAGAGAAATAATAGATCGCATTTCTCTTTTTTGTTTTACACTTAATAAAAACAAAAAGAAATTAATAGACGGAGATATTTGCTTGAATGAAGGTGTGCACAGTAGTTAATGACAGAATATGGCAAGCGACAAAAAGAAGAAGAAAAATGTCTGATAGACACTTCTGCTGTCTACAAGGTCAGCTATGCCTCGATAGAAAACAGAAATGTTCTCGTTTTTTTTGCTTCTCATTCTGAGATTTTGAAGATTGCTATTCTTAATCGACTTTATATATCAAAGTAAATCATTTGTTTTGAAATTGTTTTCTGTTTCTTTTTGTTCAGGTTAAAAGAATCCGCATTTATGGTTACACTACCACGTAAACCAGTTACAGTTGATACAAGACCTGCACAAACACTAGCAACTGATCCTCCATCACCACCGATAATTAATGCTTCGCCTCCTTTACCTTCCGGGTGGGAAAGTCGAATTGATCAATTTGGCCGACCTTATTTCATTGATCATAATAATAAAACAACAACATGGCAACGTCCATTAATAGTAGCTCATTCAATTGTTCCAAGTCCTCGTCTTCCAATTACGACAACTGCTGCTATTGTCACTACTCCGTTGAATTCATCTCCAACCATTGATCGTGAACGAATGGATAAACGTTATCAAAGTATTAGACGAACAACATCAAATAAAATAGGAAATTCATCTATTGTTGATTCATCGAATGTTATTTCTTCATCTCCTTCGTCTTCTGATAATAATAACAATAATAATGCAAATAATGATGTATCATCATCATCGTCCTCCTCCTCCTCCTCATCAACTTGTTCGCCAGCACAAACAACAGAAGACTATGTTCGTACAACTCCAGCTTTAAAATTTATATGTCGATCAGATTTTTATCAATTTTTTAAAACACATCGGGAAGCTCGTCAAATGACAAAATCCGATTCATTAGCCGGTATTCTACAACGTATACGTCATGATCCGTTACTATTTAAAAGATATCAACATAATAAAGAACTTGTACGTTTTCTTAATTTATTTTCTGATCCAACACGAACGTTACCATCACGTTGGGATGTTAAACATGATGATAGTGGAAAAGTATTTTTTGTTGATCATAATACACGTTCAACAACATATATTGATCCACGTTTACCAACTAGTGATGAAGAGCAACCTGTAGCTGCTATGGCATTACCCTTATCGATTCGAAATGATGAAAATTCAACAACATCTTCTCGTACAAATAAAAAACCACCAGAACTGATTACCATGACATATAATGAAAAAGTTGTTGCTTATATGAGACAAACAAATATATTCGATTTATTAAAAGCAAATCAGGTAAATCAAATTCTTGTCTTATGTTTTTTATTGGAAATAACATGTATTATGATCTGATTTAGCTTGTACCATTAACAAATAAATTACGTGAAAAAATTCAATTAATTCGTAATGAAGGTGTTCGAGCATTGGATACATTATCTAATTCTGTTGATTTAAGTTTGATTATTAGTGTCTTTCATGAGGATATTATGTCGTATATTCCACCATTAACGCAATCAGTTACTGTTACAACATCACATTCAGTTTCATCATTTATTACTTCATCACCAAGCACAACATTTGTTGTTGAACATGGTAAACCATCATCATCATCATCATCATCATCATCTCGACGTTCATCAACTCAACACCCATCATCATCATCATCATCATCACGGCGACCGTGTTTCCAACAAAAATTACGTTCTTTCTATAAAAAACTTGATTCAAAAGGTTACGCAACAGGTCCAGCTAAAACTAAAGTATCCATATCACGAAATAATTTACTTGCTGATGCATTTGAAAAATTTATGAATCAAATTCCGAAAAAGGATTTACAACGAAATAAATTATTTATTACATTTACAGGTGAAGAAGGTCTTGATTATGGTGGACCATCAAGAGAATTTTTTCTACTGATGTCAAGACAATTTTTCAATCCATATTATGGATTTTTTGAATATTCAGCTAGTGATCAATATACATTACAAATAAGTCCTATGTCAAAGTTTAATGAAAATTATACCGAATGGATGCGTTTCGGTGGACGTATGCTTGGTAAGAAAAATAAAATAAAACATACGAATCATTTTTGTAATATATGATATGATTTTACGTAGCTGTAAATAGTAATACAACTATCGACATATTCTATGACATTATTCATTGAAAACTAAAGGTTAATTGCTTTGCAAGATTCTCTTTTTTTAACTATGATATTAACTCTAAACTTGTCAAGGCTATATTTACGAGGGAAATTCGGTAGCTTACAAATTATATTCGATTTGAATTGATGTAAATCCTAATGTATCATAAATAGAAGTAAGAAATTATTGTTATCAGGTGAAAATAAATTCATATTTTTGACGACAGGACATCTATCTTTAGAAAATTCTTCTTCTTCTTTCTTATATAACCTTCAATTAAAGGTCTCGGAGATAGAAACAATCTGTAATCAATTTCTTCAAATTATGTGCTTGATTTCTGTGTTAAGTTATCTTTTATCCAGAGATCGATGATCGAATTTTACGGAAAATGAAAATGTTACTTTTTCAAAATAGCTTTCCCTTGACGAAACTATTAAAATTACAAATGTTCCATTCGTCTTTATTGAATAATGCAACTATAATTGTTCTGTCTCTCTGATTTATGAATGCCTTAAAACGTGTTTGTATTCATAGCTGCTTGCTAATGAGATATTGTACTTTGAGAGGAAACCATAAAATCAATAATCGTAGTTTGTTAATCCTAGAATCAACAACGAAAATTATTATCTTCAATTCTTTCTATCTCTACTAATAATCTATTGTCTCTAAGAGTTATCTTTATATGAAACGTTTTTCAAATGTCCTTCAGTCTGACGAGGAAGATTGATTAAAAAATAAACAATTAAAATGCTAGAAGTTAACAAGACAGTTTTTCTTCGTGATATATATATATATATATATATAAATAAATAAATAAACAAACATGCAGTAGCTACATTGAGAAGCAATCAATCAATAGTAGGGCTTGCCTCGTTAGACATATTCTTATCAATGAATGACGATTCTGATCATTATTTCAAATAATTCTTGATATTTTTTTAGCTGTGGCATTGATAAATCAATACCTAGTTGATGCATTTCTTGTGCGTCCATTATACAAAGCTTTATTACGTGAACATCAATCATTTACATTAGCTGATTTAGAATCTCTTGATCCAGAATTTTATCAATCATTATTATGGATAAAAGAAAATAATGTCGAAAATCAAGATTTATTTTTTTATGTTAATGAAGATCAATGTGGTAAAATCATTGAAAAAGAATTAAAACCCGATGGAAAAAATTGTCAAGTTACCGAACGTAATAAACGTGAATTTCTCGATTTAATTATTAAATGGCGTATTGAACGTGGAGTACAAGAACAAATCGATTGTTTCGTACGTGGTTTTTATGAAATTATCGGTGATCATAAATTAATCTCATCAATGTTTGATGCACGTGAGTTAGAGTTGGCTTTATGTGGCACCATGGAAATTGATTTAAGTGATTGGCGTGTAAATACAGAATATCGTGGTGGTTATCATGCTCAACATCATGTTATTGAATGGTTTTGGTTTTGTGTTGAAAAACGTTTTGATAATGAACAACGCTTAAAACTATTACAATTTGTTACTGGTACATCATCGATACCCTATGAAGGTTTTTCAGCCTTGCGTGGTTCGAATGGACCGAGACGTTTCTGTATTGAGCGGTGGGGTATATCCGATGCATTACCGCGTGCACATACATGTTTTAATCGTCTAGATTTACCGTCGTATACATCCTATGATATATTGCATAATAAATTATTATTAGCTATTGAAGAAACAAATACATTTGGAATCCAATAGTTTTTTTAAAATTAGTTATTTGTTTGCCTTTCTCCTTTTTTTGTGATGCTGGTCATTGATCAAAACAGGAAAAAATGTTTCTTTTTTTGTTTGATTACTTTTTCTTTTTGTTTTTCTTCAGTAGTCATTTTGCTCATACAGTGGCATTATTGTATATATTGATGATGAGACAACATAGATATATGAAAAGACAAATTTTGTTTGTTTGTTTGTTCATGGCGTTTTTTTTTTCTTTTGTAATTTAATATATATGCATGCCTTGTCTATGTGCGTTGTTCTGTATTCATAATAGCACATCATTATCTATATGACACCTATGACAAGGCTAAGTGTGGCATACACAATCTGATACATTTTTACAATGATCTTTTCCCGTCTCTTTCAATAAGCTTATCTTTCAGTAATTAGAATTATTTTTTAGTCTGATTAGTAAATTCCGATATTTATTCGTAACTTTAGGACTATTGAAAATAGATAAACGAATAAGACGCTACTCAACAGTTGTGGAAAGGTAGCATAAAAAGAAATTAAGAGATGATCACTAATCAACAAAACGAAGAAAAAAAAAGAATATATGACGTGACAGATAATAGTGAATGTCACTATTTTTTCTATTAGTATTGTGGAGGCGAAGCAAAAAAATCATGAGCAATTAGTTCAATATATATATATGGCTTTCTTGATTAGGCCTTACTCTTTTTTTTTTCGATATAAATGTCAAAAAAATCAAATCGTGCATATAAATGTAACATGAACAATCATAGTCACCCAGAACATTCATCATGGTTTCAAATTTCTATCTGCTCTTTATGATCGGTAAGTATTCTTCTTCTTTTACTAGTACAATAATCATTGTTCAATATAAATTATGGGAATTCACCCTTGGATGACAGACTTATTTTTATAAAAAAAAATAGAATAAATCACTTTATCGTTAACCTGTCATATTTCGAACATTATTGTCGATCATAATTCTTGTATTTAAAACTTTATAATAGAATAGATTGCTACTATTAATGTCATAACACAACTAGTATTAAAATAGATTGTTTTACACTATTGTAATCTTGCCGTCTATTTCGATTTTGAAAAAAGTACTCCATGAGTTTTATTGTCATGAGATTAATTTAAAAAAAATCAATGAAACCGATTTCTTTTTATATCTAGCATCATTTCTTCTTGTAACAAATGCTCGTGAACCGATTTCTGTTGATGATTTTAATTTACTCGCACGAGATCTTAATACAAATAATGAGGACGAACGTATTGGTATGAGCGACTCGAGCTTTTTCAAAAAACGAGCCGGTCATTTCATATTTTCCCCATTAGCTTTCGTTTCTCCATCGATTCGTTCATATGAAACTAATGGTCAACCTCCATCTGATCGGCAATCATTTGGTCGAAAACATCATTGGGATACATACTTTGGTCGACGTCGATAAGAACATGCCTCAATTTTGTTCTTTCCTTTTTTGTTCTTTAATTGATGATTAAGATTTTAAATGTAAACATTAATACTCATTCTTCTATATTCATTAAAATAAAGAAAATTTATGAGTATGCAAAAGTTCTTCTATCCACTAAACAAATCTGCAGTTATTATTTTAATTATTATTATTATTATTATTTCGTTTTAGATTATCAATATTTTCTTTATGTCTGTTTATTCATTTTGTCGCTGTTGAAGACAACGATGCATATAGTTCAAACTATCAGCAAATATTTTAATTGTTTGATAATTGCATGCAAGACATGCATAATAAATTTTCGATATGAGATCGACACTGATTGAATGTAAAAACTGGTCGAGTTCAGATAAATTTGAGCGTAGAATTTCCTTTAACACACGTGTATTTATTTGAAAGGTTGCTGCCGGATTATGAATTATTGTTAAAAGTTGTTCAAGATTATCGATTGCACAACGATTTAATTCATGTTCAAACGACGAT
Source organism: Rotaria socialis (assembly GCA_905331475.1). Lineage (NCBI taxonomy): Eukaryota > Metazoa > Rotifera > Eurotatoria > Philodinida > Philodinidae > Rotaria > Rotaria socialis. The sequence goes on along the minus strand of CAJNYU010002647.1, from coordinate 111,579 downwards.
GGTATTTGATCATTTATTAATTGAGCATAATAAAGAAATAAGCGTGCATTATATATTTGTGATGCATTTAATAAACGAATGATATTCATTTCATGCATACCTGCATGAGAAAAATAAAATGCACTTGAAAATGATTATCTGAATTGAATAGATTATCAGTATATTAATTCTTACCTGTAATACGAATATCATCGATAAATAATAAAGATTTATTCGTCAACGGTTGACAATCAATAGAATAACGTTCATCAATTAATCGGTCGAAACGTTCGCCTCTTGACAGAGATGAATAATCTTCTGCAATAGTCCCAATACGTTGTATTGTATGTTCTAATGCTGGTGGCCGTCCATTTGATTGTAAAAAATGATTTAATTTTTCTAGGAATGTTTGAAATATATAGTAAGCTGCTGGTGGTACTATACTACGCGGTGACGATATAGCCATGAATTGTTGATTTGATGAAAGAATAAAATCATGATATTTTTCTAAAAAACCTGTACATAGTTCTTGCCCGAATTGTTTTGCTTGATTACTATCACCGTATTTATACCTTGAATATGCGTAACGATCAAATGATAACTTTTTGGAATTATTGATCAAGTGAAGAGCAAAACGTTGTTCGTCATTGACCATCATCATAATTGTTTCCTGTGGTGTTTCAATCATTCCGAGACACGATATATCGAGACAAATGCTATTTTATGATTGCTAACACAGAAACATAGAGAGAAGAAGAAAAAGAAGAAGAAAATAACGATGATGATGATGTTTATGATTAGATTTCTTTAACTTTTTTTTTATTTCTCTCAGTCAGACTGAAAGCTCTCGTGCTTTTTATATCGTGCTAATGCAAGCATTAGTGCAAACCTGCATGAACAATTTGTTGATCATTACCTTTCTTTTACAGTTTAATGTCGATACAGTTCAAGACAATTGATTCTACGTATGCATATATATATATATATATATATATTCGTAGAAAATCGAATTTTTACTTATATTCTGGCAAGGAAAAAAATGGAAATGGCAGTTAATGTCGTTTGTTTTTCTATTTCCTGTTATCAAGAAAATCACAGTATATATATTTAGTATTTTTCCCTTTTTTCTTCTTCTCTCTTCTTGCTATATGCTTTTGTTTTCAATTTAACTCTCGCTTGATTGAGCAGCAATCTTATGAGCTTTCAAGCAGTAAAGAAAAAAAAGTATTTTCTTTATTGAAGCAAAACAACAAAAGTAGAATAAATAGTTCGTGACACGAAGAAAAATTTCCGCACACTAACAAGAAAGCATTTGTGGCATATACACATGCAATTGTTTACGGTCTGGTATTTTGGGCATCGGCGGTGAAATCATTGTCGTCAGTGTTGTTGTTGTTGTTGCTGCTGTTGTTTTTATTGTTGATGCTGGTGATGGCATCATTGTTTTATTATCTGTTTCGTATAGAAAATCAATAGGTGATGTACGATGCATCACTTCTGGAGGCACCGATGGTTTCCGTCCCAAATGTTGAATACGTAATGATGGTGATGATGTGTAACTTGATTTTGTATGACTACTTCCTATTCGAGCGCTATGATTAGTATGGAGACGATGTTTTTGAATATTCGGTAAATTTTGTGGATGAAAAAATCCACTTATTGGTGTTGCTGTCATATGATCAATGATAAATGAATTAGCTAAAATGATCATTTCATCATTGGCTATATCACGATCAGATGATGCTGAACAACGTGAATCTGTTCGTACAAGTGATCGATAGACGTCAACACCGTGACGTTTATGTTTTTTTCGATGTGCACTTTTTCGACGATTTTCTGATGTTGTTACTGGAGTCGAAGAATTTTTTATTTCATGCGATGTATTAAATGATTGAGGTATAAGTACAAAATTTGATGGACTACTTTTATTTAACATAAATGAACGTAGATCCCGATAGGACATGGGTGGTGGTGATGGAGAAAAAAGATTATTTCTTTTTACATTAATATTTGCATCGTATTCCTGATGCAGTAACGGAGTATTATCATATATATCAATACGATTTGTTGATCGTCGTGCAGCAAGCATCATATTTATCTATAACAATATAGAAATAATGAATATTTATTTTACTTTGCTGAACGAACACAAAGAAAACACAGGATAGATACTCTAACATTTGTTCTATAAATTTGTAATTGACACATGACGACATCCTATTCAGATTGCGTTTTTTTTTCTAGGTAAAATAAGCTTAACAAATTGCCGAACTCAATAAAAACTATTCAAGTCGAAGATGCTTTTATACGAAAATTTTTAACGTGTTTACTTGCCCATTATTTTCCGTGCTGGCAAAGTAAATAGAATGATGCTCTGATTCAATTCTAAAGTCGTGAAATGATGAAAGCCACAAAAGTATCTAGTCGAAATTTTATTTGGTTAGTAACCTGTGATTGTGACATGAAAGTTACGAAAGTTTACTGAACTTCGGTCGAATTTGGCCCCAGTCGAGAAAAACAAAGAATCAGTATAGAAATTATGAATTGTTTGTTACACATTGAAGACATTGAAATGAAAACACTAATAAATTCTATTGCGCCGAAAAACATCATACGACTTGTATTTGAAAAATAACAGTTGAATTACTCGGAACGTGAATGAGCTTTAAAATCCACGACAGAAAACTTTTTCATCAAATTAAAAAATGCCTCGAAATAATATTAGGTTTTCTATTCTCCATTTTCTTTTTTCAAGACAGTGAAAAAAAAGGCGCACTCTCTATATCAATAAACATGTTAAATTATGTTATACGTTACTTATTATTTAAAGTTGTTTGATTGCGTACGATTCGTAAATTAATTTTAGAAATCAAAAAAAAGAGAGAACATTATTCGTCCATGAAAAGGAAAAAAGTGAAACTTGCAAGTGGGACACTGACATGTTTTGAAGTGGTTGTTATTCCAAGCAACATAAAAAGCACAATGCAGCTGTCTTTTACATTAATAGACGGCATTCAATGACAAGAATCATTTGATAAATAAATTTTAAAAAAAACAGAAAAAAAGAAAGAATAATTAAAAACTTCTTTCTTTTTTTCTTCTTCTTTTATTTAAACAGAATCATACAATCGTCATAAATACAAAGGAAAAGACAAACAAAGTAGAGAGTTGTTTTTCCATTCTTTTTTTTTCTTTTAGCAAAGCATATGTGGATAAACACGTCGCATACGACCAATTCGAACACCTTTATTTGGACTAACTGTAAGAAGAGTACCAGCACGTAGGCCCGCATTGATTGTAAATATTGTACGATTACGTATAGCACTTTCCGATACATTGTTTGGAAATGAATAATATTTTAGTATGTGATCGATAATTTGTTGTGAACTAACACCTGACTTTTCTTTATCTAATTGACATATAGCTTCACGAACCATATTACCGAATGCATGACGAATAAGATGATAGATTGGTACTTGATTTTTGTTTGAGTTTGGATTAAATTTTGGTACAAATTGAACAGCACATGTTTCCGTACTATCTTTCATTGGCATACGAGAATGTTTTGATTGAGATTTCCCTTTTGATTGAGATTTCCCTTTTGATTTTGTACTTGATTTAGTCATGTCAGTCTTCATAGTGGTTAATTGAGTTTTAGTGCCACTTTTGCTTCTGATCGGGGTCGATTTCATTGTTGAATGAATAGTTGAAGTCGCCGCCTGTAATAGTATATATATATTCAAACTAGTATATCTTTATTTTTTCTCTTAGCATAATAAATTTGACCTTTTTCGTGGAACTCGATTTTGCTTTTGTAATTTTATTCGTTGCCTTGTGCGACTTCGAAGCAACTAAAATAAGTATTTTTAGATTTAATTTCAATAGTCATATAAAAATTTTACCCATAGAACGAACACTTGAATGACTACCAGGAGCTTGTTGACTTTGACTGTGTACTTTTGATTTCGATACAGTACCTGATTTTGTATGCATACCTAGTAGAATTCAAAAAAAGTAATCGATCTATTCGGACAACTTTAAAACTAAACAATACTAGATGGTGATATAAGAGCCGACGTAAAGCCCTATGATGAATACATTGAAAAATTGTTATTTTTTAATAACAAAAAATCTATGTAGTCTACTTCTAAATCAGTTTTCGATCCAGCTTCTGATGTTGAACTTTTCACTTTTGTATGTTTACCTTTAATTATTACCGAAATCTATAATGTTCTATATTCATATAGAAATACAAACCACTTGTATGTGAGGTCGAACGAATCGCGCTTGTACCATCAAGTTTCAACGATGAATTTGAAGCAGTTTTTGATGTATGATGTCGTTTACTCTTTGATGCCTTATTACGCGTTGACTAAAGCAAAAAGAAATGGCGGATTAAGAATCTATTAATTTATGAACATACTGATTTTGAAGTAGATCGTTTTGTTGTTCCAGATTTTGAAGACTTCGATTTTGATTTATGTTTACCATCAAGACACAAGTAAAAGAAAGCAATATTTTCATTGATTAAATTGAAATCATTATTACCTGTTTTCGCGCTTGATCGAAGGCCAGTTGCACTAGTTGTTTTAATGGATTTCTTACTATTTGCTGTCGATTTACTATCTTCAGCCTTGAAATAAAATCAATTCAAGCAATACAAAAGAAACAAGAGCAAAACGCTAACCGGTGTTGTAGAATGTGAATGAGTGTTGGCCTTCGATTTTTCTGTCTAGACAAGAAGAAGAAGAAGAAAGTTAAAGTCTAGTAAAAATACTACTGAAGTATATGAAGTCACAGACTTTATGTGATTTAGATGATTTAGTATGTGATTTCAATTTGTTCTTCTGACTTAATGTTCCACTTTTAGTTTTTTTCGATAGAGTACCACTTGGTGAAGGTGGTCGTTTACTTGATTTACTTGATGAACGTATACCACCATTTAAACTAGATCTACTTTCTGTCGAATGAATGCCACTACTAATATCGGATGACTTAGTTAAATTAGCCGCTTGTTTAATAAGATCTTGGCAAAAACGTAATTTTTCTTCTTTTGTCATCCGTTCAAATTTTGCGGTACCATTTGTCATATCGTGAGTCATTGATGTTTAATGAATTATGAGAGACGCAACGAAAAAGCAAATAAAATAGATAACGAAACAGTCGCGATAAAAGAAAAACACTTGGACACAGGAAATGAAATGAAGTAGAGAAAAACAAATCGAATTCGATGTTTTATACAAAAGATAAATTGTTATTAACGAAACGCGCCAGTTATATATTATTTCTTGTGGCGCCATTTATTTGATATTTTACTAACTAAAGTATTCAGCAAAAACTTAATTAACAACGAAAAATAATTTATATGAAATTAAAATTCGTTTGTAGGCTTTGAACACTCGATCGATGGAACCGACGATTGAAGTTTTCTACGAGATACTCTTGTACCACATACATCATTTTCTATGTAGAAAAAAAAATAAATATATATGTATAATTGAGAAAAGAAAGTAAATGATTCTAAATACCACTAGCTTTTTGTACAGCTAAATGATCTTCTCCTTTTGCATCGTCAACTATAATAGATATTACAGTTGAAAACAATTTTATCATGAAACATTTCTCACTATGATTGACTGGAGCTGATGTACCCATATTATTTGTTACAGATGATCGACGTTTACGTGTACGAGTGAGAATAACTGAAATAAAATAGAAAATATTATGGATACTATGATTCAAATTAGATTTTTCTATCAACCAGGATTCGGTTGTTCTTTATTGTTATTTAAATTATTTAGTTTAGAACTTCTTGTACATATTGTTCGTGTTATTATATTCGGTACACTCTTGTTTTCATTTTCTATTATTGGATTTGTAGTTTGTTTCTTCTTATGATGTTTGATTGCTGTCGACGATGGAAAGTGATCATTTAATATATTAGTATTTTTGATTTGCTTTTTTATTATTATATCCAATGGATTATCATTTGTTGTTATAGCATTCTTTACACTGGAATCATGATCATCTGTACCTGCAGTACGATATTGTCGTTGAGTGTGACAATCGAATGTATGTAAATCATTTAAAACTTGTTCAAAACTAGTTTTTGATGAAGACAATGGCAGATCGTGAATAGAATTTGTATGCGAAGCATAAGAAATAAGTAGTTGTTGTTTTAAACGATCACGTTCTGTTCCTGTTAGTTTATTAATAATTGAATTGCCAATGGATTCCAAACAAGAAATTATATTATCTATTTAAATCGAATTAAATTCTTAGTAAAATTATATGAAAACGATAGCGTGCATACTCTCTTCTTGATTGCATGCATTCGTATTCAATTGGATTGATTGTTCGGTTCCAATGGTTGATGATGGATTTGTTTTCTTTTTGTTAGATTGAACTTTTTGTGATCGACAAGGCATAATGAAGATACAAGAAAATTACTGTAACTAAAATGAATTAGCAATGAAAATAAATTTCTTGTCGCTATAGATATTTTTTCTTTTTTGTGTATCAACATGAAATTTAAAAAAGCAACACACACACATAAATTCTTTTATTGATTAATAGATCGACAGTAATTGTTTCAGTATGAGTTTGTTACGTGCATTATTTTCTCTAAAAGCATGTCAAAATATTCATATTCATAGTGTAAATATCACGTAGAATTCTATTTATTAATATGACACGTATTAGATATTTTAAAAAAAAGAAATTATCTTGTCTAATCAATCACAAGAACAAAAATATACTCTTGCTATGCTCGTGCGAGCATTATTTTTGATGGATAATATACTAATCTTAATTCAACGTAAGTTAATTGATGAGAACAGAGAAAATGAACTCTTCTTTTTCATAATTATTAGTCAACGATGGATATGTGAGCACTTATGCAGATCAACATTATGGACGAATTCGAGGAAAAAATCCAGTAACCGGTGTCGATCCAGCTATTATTTTTCTTATTGTATTTGGTTGTCTAGTCGGAGGATTTTTTATTATTTGTATATTTGGTACACTTATTTTAGGTATTTTTGATAATGGAACTCGATGCACACGAAGATCATTGCGAAATAGGGAACTCAATAATTTATCGCCATTGTAATAAACGTCACTGAGAGAGAACAATTGAGAAAAAAAGAAGAAGATTAATTTGTACGATTTCTAATTGTTTGTTGTTGTTATCATGTAGTTCGCATTGAAAAATTCAGAATAAAGTTTTTAATTCAATTTCAATTTTGTTCTATACCATTATTTTGCTTTGCAATAAAAAAAAAGTTTTTATGTCCTACAAAATTTTAAATTTCCTTGAAAAGTTCTCTCTCGTTATCTTTTGAATTAAATGTTACGAAAATAACTGACATAAAGAAAGATACCCTTGAAGAATTTCTACACTTAAATACAACAAAAGATCTATAGTCGTTCATTACGGGAAAGCGAGTGATTATGAATCTGAAAAATAATAATATAATTGTAAGTTATTCGGTTACTTGAATGAATGACTATTGATTTAATAAATTATCTCACTGCTTACATTATTCTATCAACAAACCAATCAATCCAAATAGAACAAAAGCATTTTCAATAAAAAAAAAAAAATTATGTCATAGATACAATTTGAAATTTTATTCACAACACAAGAGTGAAAATCTATAATAGAACATTCGGCTCTCTTTCTGATGTCTATTACATTACACATTGTTTGTGTTTTATCTTAATTATAAATAAAAGACTCGATTGCTTGTATCAATTAGTGTATTCCTATTTGTTACCGCTTCTTCAGTTGTAACATGGCTTGTAAACTAATTAGAATATCCAAAACAACCACAGCTCTATAAATAGAGAGAGACATTCACTTCGAGTAAATATTATTTTCATATCTTCACAATCGAATCTTATTTTCTATTGCTTAATCCACTTCGCTTAGTTATTTATTTCCACCATGATGAGTTTTAACAATTCAACATTTCTTCCATTGGTATGCTATTGATATTGAATATAATTTATATTTTTTTACGCTGATAATACTGTTTAGTTTCCTTCATCAATGCATTCATTCTGTAATTGTTGTCCATCACCTTCATTATTTTCTAATTTTCCATCTGTAGTAAGTCATTCATTTACATTTTTAATTATATTTATAATTATGTATTGTAGCTTCAATCATCATTTATGTCAGATGTACCTTTAGTTTTTGCACCAAGTCCTGTACCATCAATGGTAAATTATACAATGATAAATATATTATATTAACTAGTCTATTTAGATTCCATCATCTCCAACAACATCATCATCATCATCATCATCAAATTCTAATAAACGTTCATCGATTATTTTACCATTACGTTCAGTTTCATTTGATTTATCGTCATTAGTTGTAACTGCTCGTTGGCGTCGTGAACAACTAGGTGAATATATTGAATGTGCATTTTGTAAAGCGAACGGCGAATCCTATGATATTTATTCGTCGCATCGTCTTCGTGATAATGAAAAAATGATAACATTGTGTCCAATACTTCGTGCTCATAAATGTCCACGTTGTCAAGTATCAGGTGATCAAGCACATACAATGAAATATTGTCCTATTAAAGCTGAAATAAAAGCTAACCGACGTATGCGTGAAATTGAATTAGCTATGAAGAAAAATTAACTTTCTTGTTGTTGTTTATTTGAAATTGTAAATAATTTTCTATTATATTTATTCAAGATAATATATACACATATTTTTCTGTTAGTTATTTGTATTTCATTATATTAATAAATTTTGAAGCTAAATAGGATGAAAGTTAAAAGAACTCTTCTTTTTTTTTCTTCTTCAAATGATTTCAATATGTATTTAGGAACATGATTGTTTTCAAGTATTGTTAAGCGCTGATAGTATATATTAAATAATAAGGATCTTATATTTTATTTTGTTAAAATACGATGAATTAACTATGACATAAAACTAATTTATATTTTTTTCAAGCAAACAAACAAATCTAATATTATTTTTATTATTATTAATTCGTCCATGCAAAAAAAAACACAATTGTTCATATTGACTAGTAAGAAAAATATATCAGATGACAGCAATTATTGCTGATCAAGTTTGTTTCTGTCAAGTGTGTACATGTGTAATACATTGACCTATCAAGACGATGAACGACGTCTCGTTTTTTTATATGTTTTTTCAAGATAATCAATAAAAGCTCTTGTAATTGGTGTATATGTACCCAAATGTGTTGATGAATGTTTTAAATCTGTACTATGAAAAAAGTAAGGTATTGAAACAAAAGTTATCTGTAAATTTTCATCATCAACTAATTGATGATTCGATTGTAGATACCATTTTTCTGCTGAAGCATCGTATTCTAAACCAGCATAGGATATAAACATGCCATTATTTATATTCATTAAACCACGATTTAATACTCTATTAAGTGCTGTACCATTAATATGTATTGTGATAAGATTTGCTGCAAATGGTAAACAACGTAATATGTCATATTGAGTTATTGTACCTGTTAATTGATCATCAATACGAATAGCACCTGCATTAAATACGCATATTGTTGTATTAGTTACAGCCATCATAGAATAACATAATGCTCGTGTTAAATACGTTTGTTGAGAACGTATTATTGCTGAGCGACCATCTAAATTAAAGCCAGATGGTAAAGTACATACTTCACGTTCAGGTATATAACCTAATTTAGAGAGAAAACTAGAATTAATTTTTATACATTTGTTTTTCATTACCTTGATCTCGATATGCTTGTAAACCGGCTTGATAGTAATAATCAGCAATTTCAGCTGTGTGGGGTTCCTCAGAAAATTTTTCTGATACTTGTGCAAGTTTAGAATAGATTAATAATTGTTTTGTTGTTGGTTGATAGGCGAAACGATGAATGAATACTGAAAATGCATTACCATCTGCTTTATATATAGGAGTATACTTTGATCCACGTTTTAAATAATAGTTTTCATGTTCATGTCCACCTAGTAGTACATGAATATCTGGATTTTGTTCTATTATATCAATATCATTTTGTAGATTAAGATGCGTTAACGCAATAAGTATATCCCATTGTAATTTTAATTCATCACGAAGATGTTTTATATATTGTGTGGTAAAGTGTGGTAATGTTCGTTGTGATGTTATATGAACATAAGCTGGAGCTGATGATGGTCCAAGATTATCATCTATAGTTAAACCAATAAGAAGTATTTTAACATTTGCGATTGTTAGAATTTTATATGGTGCTATATTATGAAATGGTTTCGTTGTATTCAGCTCATAAACATTTGATCCTATCCATTCGAATTTTGATTCATCTAAACGACGTCGTAATGATATTTCTTTTAAATCAAATTCATGATTTCCTAATGTAGCATAATTAAGACCAAGAACGTTTAATGTACCAATCATTTGCCGTCCACTTAACATCGATCCGTTAACAACACTATTACCTTGAAAACAAAACAATAGTGTTGAACTTCGTATGAAATCTTTTTTTTTCGTGAAGAAAGAACCTTGTATATTAAGAATTTAGTAAAATTAATGCTTCAATAAAACTATCAAATATGAGACTAGAATCAAATATTTTTTAATAAGGGATGCCATAAAATTTAATGGCCGAAACCAATAAAAAGTCAAACGGCAATGATGTGCATACTTTACACTGATAATGATGATGGTGGTGGCGGTGATGGTGAAAATAAAACTCTTTTTTTTTTAAAAATTTACATAGACAAAGTTCTTTTATGTTGTTGACAAAGAATAATTTTATTAAGCAAATTAACAGCGAACAGATAAGTGTTGTTTGTTTTTTTGCTTTTTCCTACCTAATGCAGATGGACTAACAACATCGCCCGATACAACAGTAATTGTGTTTGGATTTTCTTGAAGAAGTAATTTTCTTATTGTTGCTACACGAGCCATACCACCTTTGGTACCACCACCTAGTGGTTTTAGTTCGTAAACATCATTCATTTGTAGAAATGTCCATTGAACATAGGAATGTGCATTATTTAATAGAGGAGGTGAACCGATGTCATCGGCATGTGGCATTGCTCGTAGGGGAGCATGAACAACTGACGCGACTGTATTATGACTTTTCGATGAAGCTGATGATGCTTCATAATCTCCTATATCAATTCCACGAAACCAACCGAAAACAGCAAGAATAACAGCAATAGAACAAAGAGATATTAAGAAAGTAACTTGACAAACATTTAATTCGACTTTACTTTTGCACCCCATTATGATAAATGTATAATTTGGCAATTTATAATTTAAATCTTTGATCAAATAGATATCAATATTGACGCCAGGATTCGAATAATATTTTTTTCCTCCTTTAGTATTTTCTTTCTTATCGTAATTTTGATCAACGAGTAACAGTTTTTGGTTTATCAATAAATATTTATAAAAGTTGGCAGCAATATAATCAATAAAATTAATATATAACGATGTTGTTTGGATGCACTTTCTTTTTTCTTTTCTTGATGAAATAGTCGTAAGAAGTGTCAATTCTGATATATTCGAAGGCTTTGAATTCTCTAAATAAAATAACCATATTGGCCGTGTGTATTTAAGATGTCAAAATCAATCGACTTTCATTAGTTTTTCTTTTTGGTTGATCATATACATACACAAATGTATATATTTATTTCATGCCGCTTAGTAAAAAACGAGACGTATGGCGGCGAACTGGCAAGCATTACTCTCGTTTTTTATCTAATACTTACATGAAAACTTGACAAAAAAAATCGAATAGAACAAAAGAGTCGAAAGAGAACGAAACACAATTTTATTTTCTTTTTGTTTGTCGTTGTCAAATGAATAAATAGATCTTTTCCGTTTTTTTATTGATCGACTTGTCAAAAAGGAAAGAAAAACATGAAAAAAAATTTTACTTATGGTTCCAACGTCTTCGAGTGTCAGCGTTTCGTCAAATGAGCTGTCTCTATCTATGGTTTCCGTGTACACAGATATATTTATATACAAGTATGTATATGTATGTATCGAGAGAAGGAGCGTAAGACAACGAGAAGAGAGAGAGAGAAAGAGAGAGAGAGAGAGAGGAAAAAGGAAGAGCGATGTTAAATGGCAAGAAGTTGATGCATTCGACATTTAGCCATCGTGTCAGAAAAGTATCCCTAGTGGGCTATTGATCTCAATCATTCAGAACCGTTCCATTAAGTAAAGCAGGCGATTCAAGAGTGGAATCAGAATGTTTATGACATATGCAATAGAAATGCAGAAGCAACCGACTATTCATAACAATATAAGTCATTTATTTCTATCGATGAAATAAACTTCATTAATATTTTGAAGACTTCACTTAACCGGTTGTCATGAACTTTTCATTATGATTTCATTCTTTGCATTAACTATACAATAATCTCTTAAGACTTGGCTAACATAATTTAATATTCACATCTGTTGAAATATCGAATAACCTCCGCTCTGAGTATAAAGTAAATATGACAGCAACAAAAATTTAATGATTCAAAACGTGAAGGATGAAAAATATGCAATGTATAATTCTTCCTTGACTAATAAATAAGAGGAAAAAAATCAAAAATGATTGCGTGCAAAAAATATTAATTAACATTTCAATGAATTTTAAAACAAAATACCTAAATATAGACCTTCCAAATAGATTATATCATGCTTAGCTTCCCATACACTACTACTGGATCATCAACTTCGATGGTTGCAAAGGAAAATATAAAATGCCATTTATCTATGTATCATTAGTACTGATGTTGGAGATAATATCAACGAAACTTTTTTTCGTATATACTGTCGTTCTGACTGTTGAAGAATTACATATGCTGAATTCACTATAATTAACCACAGCATCTATTAGTAACGTCAATCAAACTTTACATCCTGACCATTTCAGTCGCTTACATAACCCACAAATAATGCTTTCTGAAACCTTAACAAATAGAAAGGAAGTTTTTTTTTCGATTTCGTTGACTTTTGATAAATGATACTATTTCAATATTGAACTATGTATTCGTTCTGTTTTACAGATACTGAATCGAAAAGTTAACTCAATTGAAATTTTTTTTTTTATCAAGCAATATTATTATTCTAGAACAATATAATAATGAAACGAGCAAAACCACTGTCTGGCTTTATAAGTTTTATTTGAAGATAGAGTAGCGTGAAGAGAGATTGATAGACTTATTGAAGTAAGATCATATGTAATATGATCATCGGATAACAATGGTTCAGACTAATGATGCCGTCATACATCAAGATCTTTCCTCTGATGAGGATCGAAAAAGCATATTTAACATTGACTTGAAGCAGATGAAAAACAAAGTAATTATCATGTGTTTTACAGAACAAAAACGGCAAAATACAGAGATTCCAGCCTAAGAAAAAATATTTCAAGAAGCACTTAAAGTCGTATGTTTATCATCTAAAAAGTGTTATCATCATTGAGAATAAAGAAAAGTCGTTGGTATCAGTTTCAAACAAATGAAACTCGAAAAGATAAAAGCATTTCAAATCATTTTATAAATAAAAACAACAAGAAACATCTCTCGTTTAAAAATGGATCCATTTTTGAGTATAGAAGAACTTGCCCGAGAATTCGATACACCGAATTTAACTGATTGGAAATTATTTGCACAAAATTCATCTTTAAGTTGTTATCGACGAACAAATCAAGTTTGTTTTCATTTCCAACACCTTCAAGTATAAAAATATAACTATGATTGTGCTCCTTTTGTTTTTGATTTTCAGAAATTATTTTATTACAAATTTTTCCACCATCTTCCTGATATATCGCCAGATGTTCTACATAATGTCGTACTCGATGTTGAATATCGAGTCGTTTGGGATAAATACCTTAAAGGTAATTATTATCTTCATACTGCATTTTTATCTACAAGATCTATTCTAGAAGGAAGAAAGATTAATGATGGAGATAAAAATGGCATTTATTGGTTATTGTCTATGCCATTATTCATGAGCAATAGAGATGTATGTCTTTGTCTTTTTGAATTCATGTTGTTCATAGTAAATTTTCTTTTTAATTCTATCTTCTAGTATACATTTGTACAAGAAAAAGGTGAATATGATATTGGTGATCGACATTTTTACTATGCTTCAACACACTGTGAAGAATTTAAAAATGAATTACCCAGAAAAAAAATTATTCGAATCGAAAATTGTCAATCACAAACAATAATTTGTACAGATGGTGCCGAAGGTTCGAAAGGTATATTTAAATTTTACAAGAAAACGTTAAATATTGTTTATGAACTCTTCTATTTACTTTTCATTTAGCGGTAATCTTGTATTCTGAAGATCCACGTGGTAGTTTTCCTAAAGCAGCTTGGAGTTGGGCTGCAAAAGTTCGTATAAAATTAATTTCTAGGAATAAAAACTTTCTATCGATGAAATCTATATTCTAGTTTGGAATTCCATTATATGCGAAATTAACACATAATGCTTGTAAGACATATCCACAATGGATTAAAGATAAAAAAATAATAGTACCAAATGTGATTGAAGATGATGCTGATAGTGCGGCAGAAGAAACAGCTGCTGCTGCTGCTGCTGCTGCTATGATATCACCAGAAGATAGTGTCGCTGATAATGATGACTGTCACAACTAACAAGAACAAGAACAAGACAAGGAATGATTTAGTTTTATTTGATGTTCTTCTTTCTTTTATGCTCGTATTTCAAAAATATAATTCTGCATCTATGGTAATTGTATGATCGATAAATAGATAGATTTAGAAAATATCTAGTAATTAATTAATATGAATCATAATAAAATTGAAAATATCAGCGAAATAATCATTTATAAAAATGTTCGTAAGAAGACTAAAATTTAATTTCATATTCTAACTTATCCTATCGTAGAATATTTTCTTTTATATGTTGTTTTTGTTGGATTTGAAATGTCCAATGTAAGAGTTTTAAAAAAACTCTTCTCAAGTTCTACTGATGGAAAGATTTGTTTTATAGTTATAAATTGAAATAGCAAAGCAAAACTTTTGCTTTACCTATTACATAAATATAATGAATTCTAAATTCTCCAAGATTGAATAGATCGAGTAGTTGAATATATGTCATTCAATTTCTTTTTCTTCGTGTCAATAAAATATAGTTTATAAGCTGATGAACTAATAATAACCGATACGACTTCCATTAATAGAATTATTAATGGACGAATCAAGTTTACATCTGTGAAATGGTAGAAAGTTCTATATACATAATTATCCAATTGCAACACTAATCTACAAATAATATTTAAATAAATTAAGAAATTGAGAATGTTTAATAAGAAAATAAAATATTGGGATTGCCCTCTATTCGGTTCCAATCGGTCCTTTCTTATATCGATCCCATTCAAACATGTCTTATTTGGATCTTATAACAATCAGGACATAAATAATGATGTCTCACTTAGATCCCAACTTAATAATTAATAGTGATATATAATTTTATTTTATGCATTTGAATAATCATCATGTATACAATGAACAAGACTAATACCAGAGAGAAAATAACATACCAGAAATGAAGACACTACTTTAGACACGAAGAAGAAAAAAATGTTCTATTTTACCAACTTTGTTTTTACTGTTTTTCCACATAAGATTGCCAGCGCTAAATCCGTAACTTCACCCGTATTACGATCATTAAGAAGAATACGAAGTTGAACATTAATATCTTCCGTCATTTGTTTTATTTTTTTGTATGGACTGTTGCCTGTTCAGCAAGAAGATGTTGATAAACCTGCTCGTCTCTTAGGCGTTCAATCAATCGATATAAATGTGGACGAACAGGAAATAAAGATCCTAGTCGGCCATTGTAGCCCTCAACATGATTGTTTGTTCGAGGTAAATTCTTCAGTAAAGCATCGTTAACGTTCCATAATTCGATAGGATAACGAGACGCGGTAATATCAACATAAGTTGAAACCATGTAATCGTTGTTCGTTTAAACTTTTGTATGTTTACTTTGACAACTGTAGTCTTATTCGATTTAGTCAAATCATTATATGTATTTAGCCGAACAAACAACAAATTTTTCTATTTGATTTAACTTTACGTTTTTGTCTTCGCTAGTGAAAACATCACGTGCGTAAGAGAGAGGGACCGAAATGAGAAAGGACCGATCGGGACCGAATCGAGGTGGCCCCAAAATATTGATATGTGAAAGCTAATTAGATTTTGAATCATCCGACAGTGATATATTTTAACAAACAGTAAAAATTATTTTAAAACATTCATCATAACGATAACGAAAGTATATTTTTCTCGCAAAAAGTGTATGGAAAAGAAGAAATATTTTTGTTAGTAAATATCAATCAAAATTCTTCTTCTTGAGGTCATACTTAATTTTTATTATATAATGAAGAATAAACTTTGTTTTATGTTATTCAAACATCAGAATTAAATACAGCAAAGAAAAACGCTAAACTTTTGATCGTTATAGAAAACGATTGAATCATATATTTATTTGATTAACAAAGTATTTGCCTCGAGTCTACTATTTGACGACCACCAACCACGAGAGAACAATACATTCGCAATACCGCCTCTCCTCTTAAAAGTTAATATCGAGAAAAACAAAAAATATATAATCGTACTTTTGATCTTCATTGGTATAGAAGAAGAAAAAAAGGAAAAATTGAATCCTTCTTATTGTTAAATAAACGAGGCGTGCTTAAGTGTAGTTTTCTGCTGTGCATCATTTTTATAATTTAATTCTCCTATGAAGCATAGGGTATGGATGCGTGCATTTCAGTCTATTCGAAGGTGAGAGGTTGACTAGACAACAACATACATTAGTAAAGAAGGTAATCTGATTGGCTTCGTCACGCATCTACTTTTCTACTCTTTATCAGCGTGGCATCAACAGTTTTTCAATTATGCTAAAACTAACGCTTCATTAGACAAGAAATGAACAACTGAGCTGTATTTTCATCACTAAATATTTAATCTTTCCATTTTGTTTTTTCACCATTTCTTCTGTTGACATGCATACTTATCATAATCAATTCATTCGATATTTATTTCTATTGTGAGTATCTAATGGCGTCATAATTAACTTTTCGGGTTAGTCTATTTACGGTTAATTGCCTTCTTCTTCTTTTTTTCAGTTCATCCTTGTCTTATAGCTCAAAAATAAAATTCGACGCCAACAAGAGCAACTCGAAAAACAACATGCATGTATTTATGTGTATATATATATCGACGAGCAATAGGAATAACAAGCTATAATTACATGCATGAAGAACATCACTTGACATCAACAAGAAAATCAGTGATAATTATATACATAGGAAATGTTGATGACACATCATTCTCATTTGATGAAAATTATCTATCTTTATTAAAACGATAGGAGTTTATTTTTATCTATTAAAAAGAAGAGTAGAAAAGGAGAGAGAGAGAGAGGGGGGGGAGGAGGGAACCGTCTATATAGATTTAAATGATTTCAATTTGTAAATTGATCATATTCATTGGTGCTCAATCAACATGGGCTAAATCTAAAAAAAAGCATGTTGTCTATCCATGGTTATATTCTCTCAATGTTCACTGGAGCACATATTTCAATTTGCTGTTCAATCTCTCTCGTTATATATCGATAGGTGAACATCGAAGAGTAAAAAGGGGAGTGAAAGTTGTCATCATGATACAGTCCATGATATGGTTTATATATATACATATATAAATGTGCTCATTCTCTCGCATCATTACCACCATTCAGACAAATTCGCCCTCGTGAAAGAAAAAGGTGTATATGAATATATGTTGTATAGTTACATACTCGAATTACTGACTGGTCTATGTTATTCTTGTTTTTCTTGTTCTTCTTCTTCTTCTTCTTATTCGAATATTCAATAGATCTAGGGGTTGAACTAGATTCATGCATTGAGTTACGCAGTGAACAAAATTAAAGTGAGATCAAACAGGAGATCTCCTGCTGTTACAGCTGCTTGCTAATTCGTTTTTCTAAAGAAGAAAAATCCTGACCGGTAATTGTTTAGTGTTTCACTATGTAGAGAAAAGGAAAATTATTCGGTGTCACTCTCATTTGATGACAAGAGATATGACAGGCTTTTGTTTTTCATTGTTATATTGATCATATTGTAACAAAACAAAAAAAAAACGAAGAAAAATATTAAAGTAACATATGAACAAAGTGTGCACTAATTGTTTGTTCATTTAGTGACGAACGTCTTTAAAAACATAAAAAGAAAAGTAGATCGATAAGTAGGTGGGGCGGATATGAGCGGAATTAATTGAAAAAAGAAAAACCGAATTTTCTACATGCACGTTAGCCACTTGATTAGACTTGAAGATTGCATGTTCACTTTCACACAACACAAGGTAGTCAGACAGGCAAAAGTCCGGCTAACTTTGTACCACTCACTGAGTTCAAAGAAGCTTTATGTCGATAAAAAGCCTATCGTCAATTTGTAATTTCCTCATTGATTTTAAAAGTTTATTTATAAATAATCACGAAATACATGAAAAACTACTAAGTCATGTTTTATCAAACAAAATTGTTTGTTATAGTTTTGTTCGTTTCATTTAATATTGAAAACCATCTGCACCACAGCATGCAACCATTGTTTGCTACTATATCTTTTTCTCCTCCTTCTTTTTCCGATTGGTTCAAGGAAATCTTTACCAACTGCAATACAACAAAAAAATGAAATCACTTATCTAAACAGAATAATTATCCTCTTTAATCATTACTTATTCAAGACAAACATCACTCGTCTCGACATATATTCAATACACATATATATATATATATATAATGTTTAAATGTTTCTTTTTTGTCGTCGGAAGAATGTATTGCACACACAAATTTCCCATCCGTTTGATGATCAATGTTGTTTCTCTTCGAGAGAAAGAATAAAAAAAACAACACGATGTATTTACACACATCTTAAATACACCTGATAATTGTCATCGACAGAATATGCTTGAGGGATGCCGCTATAATTAACATGAAACTAACACTGATCGTTGACACTAAATCTTTTGATAATGATGATAAAAACTGTATTAAACTTATTTTTATGTCAAATAATATCAGATATTCTATAGGACAAAAATTTACTTCATGACGAAGAAACAAGAAGTGAAAGAAAAAAGATCAAATTAAGAATGAAGAAGATTAACTAATGGTAATCATATATAGATGTATCTAGATCAAAGTATTTCTTGTCTATTAACGAAGCCATAGGTTTTTACCTATTGCCAAGTCAATTGAATTATCTGAGTAAGAAAATTCTTTATCCAGCTTTTCATTCCTTTTCTTTTTTTTTATCCATCATATCATCATCTCAATATTAATGCGATGAGTCCAAGCAGGATGACATTTGAGCTAATTGCATTTTTGCTACTGTTGTTCAGCGAGCCTTATCGAATCTCATTTAGCTTGATCTGAAAGCGAATGCGAGCGCGCCCATTTCACTTTCACAGAGAGGGATAAAGAGATACCCGACTTATTAATGTTAAATGACAGGCGTGCTCGTGATTCTGATTTCTTTTCATTTTTTTTTCTTCTCTTCCTTTTTTTTGCAAAAGCTTTCGTTGTCCCTCTGAGACACAGACAGATAGATCGATGTTCGCGCAATCGATAGGTGAAGAAGCGTGGGCACTCTCGTACAGAGTAAGTTGCTTCATCAAATCCGATTAGTGCACATTTCTCATTGGCATATGAAAGTGAAGAAAATACAGGCAGAGAGCAAGAGAAAAAAAGATAATATGTCCCTTCCCTATACATTATCAAATGACAGCATCACAACATAGTGAAATGAAGCAACTTGAGGTCCCCATGCGATACGCACAAGAGAGAAAGAGCAAAAGCTATTAATAGGCTAAGCTGGATGAATAAATGTATGAATGAATGAGTACGAATATAAACTGTAGCTATTCAAATTTGTCATTGCACATATACAGATGGTATGGGTGCAAATCGAATAAATCTAATTGATTCTAACTGATTGTTAAGTCGATAAAAAAAAAGAATAATATCTTTTCGTTGTATATTCAAGAACAGAAAAAATATCAATTTTACAATCTTTCCTCTGCCTCTTTGTGTCTTGAAGAGCGTGACAAAAAAATGAAGTCGGCAAATTGATTTAATTGAGCTCTGACATTCTTTTTTTTCTTTTACTTGTCGTCATCTCATCGATTATCACCTTAAGAAGCTAAGAGCATGCACATCAAGCCCATTTCCTGCTCCATTTGACCATGTCAGTTTTCATCTTTGTTTCGCTCTACTATTTTTATGTTATTCGCATATACATATATGGTTATTTTTCTTTCTTTCTCTTTTTCATTCATCCTTTTTAAAACTCAAAAAGGAAAGAAAAAAACAGAAACGAGAGACAACCAGCGTGCAATTGTCACTGATTGGCCGATTGAGAAACAATTATCGAACATAGAAGCATTTTTTCTATTGGTTCTTTTTGTCGATTGGCGAAAGATTAACGACAGAGAGAGCGAGACAGAGACAGAGAGAAAAGAGAGACACATATACACAGCAGGAAGATAATTGTATGAGAAGAAAGTAAAAAGAGTCTATGTGTGCTTGTGTGTAATTTCCGTTAGAAAAAAATCCACTCATAATAATTTATTATCTGACTGGTTATAAGACATAGAAAACTAAACGGTTATCAACTTTCTTTTTACAGCTACTAAAAGAAACTAATTCAGATCTCCCTATTCAATGGAAGAACAGGCAGTTTTACCTTTTCCTTCGACAACGAACAGTAGTACAAAAACAATTGTTGTCGAACAAGAACCAATTAGTCAAAAAAAATTAAGTTTTTCAATTGATAGCATTCTTGACAAACAACAGCAACAGCAACAGCAACAGCAACAACAGCAGCAGCAACAACAACCATTGTTCAATTGTAGTAATTTTAAAATCAAGCGTCATCATCATTCAACACCAATAGGTAAAATAATACAGAGAAATAAAAGCTAAATGATTAAAAATGTTCTTGTCTTAATTCAATGTAGGTAATCATTATCGATCATCAAATAAAAACGGCAACAATAATGATTCAGGTATACATTTATTATTAATCGATGGTAATAATAATAAACGAAAACACAGTGGATCTTTATCATCTGATGAACATTCATCATCACCAGCGGGAAATAAACATATTCGTTTAACGAATACCGACGATGATGATGGCAGTAGTAATTGTTCAGGTATATCAACAAGTGATGTTGACGATGATGATATTGGTAGTGGCTCAGAAGATAACGATACAAGTCATCAACATATAAATAATAATCGTAATAATAGATATTCACATACAAATGGAGGAATAAATCAACACGGTAGTAGTAGTCATGAATTACATGAAATAATGCATCGGAAAAAGAAGACGCGTACGGTTTTTTCTCGCACGCAAATATTTCAATTGGAAACAACATTTGATCGAAAACGATATTTATCAAGTGCTGATCGAGCAAATTTAGCACAAGGACTTCGACTTACTGAACAACAAGTTAAAGTAAGAAAAAAAAATATATATATGAATTATAAAGTTTAATTTTAATTTTTTTTCTCTCTCTCTTAGATTTGGTTTCAAAATCGGCGAAATAAGTACGTAATTGACATCTTTTATGTAAACAAACTTTTATTTGAATTTATTTATTTCTAGACTTAAACGTCAAATAGTTGAAGCAAGTCAATCGATGAGCTCAGCTGTTGCTTGCGCAGCATCTTTACAAGCACCACCCCCACCACCACCTCTTCCACCAACAACATCGTCATCCTCATCATCGAATAATTCAATGATTAAACGTCCACTACCCATGTCTATACCATTACCCAGTGATTTCTCTTCGGCATCATCGTCGTCCACATCTCCACTATCTATTTCATCGAAAAATCCACAACATCGTTTTGATGCAGCATCATTTCTTCATTCGAACTTTTATGAATTGGCTGCTGTTGCTGCTGCACACGCAGCCGCACAAGCAGCTGCTTTTCATAACAATACAAATAATAAATCATTAATGGCACAAAATAGTGTCATTGAACATTCTGAGCAAAATTCATCAGCAACAGCAAATTCTTATTCAACTTTTCAAGATTTTGCTAATGCTCTTGCAACTCAAGCGGCTGTTTGACTAATATATAACTAAACTCATTTTTCTCTTTCTCTTTTTCTTCTTCTGTATGTGTATGTGTATGCTGAACAAAAAAAAAATAAGAGCCTTTCCAAGTAATCGAAATGCTTTACACTATGTTATTTGATCCGATGCTTCCAGACGACAAGTGACAAGCATTCTAACCATTTAGAGCCAATCTGCATATGTGGACGAGAAAAAAAGAATACTTGTCAATGAAGATTTGATTTTGTCCTTGCTTGATATAGACGCCCATTTCTTATCATTTCAGAACAACTAGTCAATGAACGTGTGCTCAAATACAATAATCGAAGAGCAGAAGGTGATTAGTATTTGACGCCAATGATTGAGTCATCAGATGCATATGTGTATATATATAAAAGAAAGTCGAAGAACAACGACGCCTCAGGAAACAACAGTGAAATGCATCATTTAAATGGAAAAAATGTATATTTTGATTGTTTTTTGTTTAAAAAAAATGAACTGTTGAACAATAGGAGCATGAGTATATACACTGCGAGAGAGAGAGAGAGAGAAACGGGGGTTGAAAGGTAACAGAAAACTGCCAATTAACTCAAATTTTGAGTTCTCTTTAAATAAAATCAAAGAGAGAAATAAAGTTTTAGATATTTAGATGGTTCCATCGGAAGTTAGAGTTTTCTTTTTGATTAGTTACTAAATAGCTAACATGTTAAAAAGTTTCCATCAAACGAAAGATTTTTCATAATAGCTATAAAAGAAATTTGATATGAGATGTTTTAGAAATTTGATTCTTTCATATAAGAGTGAATTGGTCAAGTAGTTTAAAGGAAGATTGTTAGACAAATTCGATTTAGAAAATTATTTATTGATCAATGATTAAACGGAAAAAATTCATTTAAATTCAATTAGAAATTTGATGAACCATGTAAAACATTTTTGAATGAACTCAATATAAAAAGAGAGAAAATAAAGGAAGATTTCGATTTCCTCAAAGGAAAACAAATGAACGATAATTAAATAAGAATACATACAAAAACGTAACTAGTAATTTTATTTGATATCTAAAAAATGTTTCTAGATAATTGAAAAATTTCAATCAATATATTGTGTGAACAGCTAAAGTTTAATAAGATATACAGCAAAGCTTTCTTTAGATGATTATATAAAGTATTTCCAGAAGGTATATTCTTAATCAATCTTTGAAGTAATAGATCAAAAAGATTTGATTCTTCTTTTGATTAGTCAAACTATATTGGAAAGAACTCCCTAAAACATATGTTAATATCTTGAGGAACGTTGATGACGTAATGCATAGTATAGAAGTCAGATTATTATTCGTTATCTCTACCATTAGCTGATGAGGTATATATGCCTTCTATCAAGATATCAACACTACAATTCATATCAGCTAGCACAGTATCAAAATCTATTACATAACACAAACTAAGAATAATCCAGTTTGCATATTAAATCTCATCGAACTGTCTTTATAGGCCAAGTATGACTTACAAAAGAAAGTCTCATTATAAAATCACATTGGTTACTGTTTAAAATAGTTAACTAAAAAGAACAATTCAATTTTTTTTAAAATATCAAAGTTAAACAGAAGTAGCTTTGAAAAAGAACTGCTTTTGCTCGAGGCATATTAAATCAATGATTTTCTTTCCAATAGTTAGAATGCTAAAGGTTCGTTTGTTTTTAACTAACAGAGATATTTCTAGATAAATAGATTTCTTATTAAGTAATCGCTCGGAATCATTGAATTCTATGGTAGATTTTTTTCTATAAACATAGTTTTTATTGAACGTTTGACTAAATGATGCAAGCAGTGGCGGAGCCAGGATTTTGGGCTAGGGGGGGGGGGGGGGGGGGGGCCCCCGAAAAAAGTT
>CAJNYU010002647.1:40683-87567 GCA_905331475.1 Rotaria socialis | reverse complement strand
AAAAGCTTTCAATATCCGAAAAACCCAGAAAAATTGTCAAAATCTCGCTAGGGGGGGGGCTGCGCCCCCTAGCCCCCCTGGCGCCGCCACGGGATGCAAGTCAACACTTTTGAATTATCTGATTAGTGTACTTGAAGTTTACGTTCCATAAATCTATAGAGTAGAACACCAATAAAGCAGTTAGTTTTTTCATGATGAAATTAATTCAACGATTATATTTGCTCTTCTTCACTTGGATTTGCATACAAGAGAAAAATTCATGAATAATTAACGATTTTTTTTAGTGCATCGTCAATGTCAAAGTTCTTCTACCATAGACAAATGTTATCATTGAATAGAGATCTCAAATAACATTGATGATCATGATTCATGTTTATCTATATATTTCAGTATGTACATTTGTAGTACATCAAATCAAAATTATCATAAATCAATAGAGAAAATTACAACTTACATTTGTGTTCTTATGTTTCGTGGAATTTACATCATATTATTTTATTATTATTTTCAAAAGAGACCCAACATCAGTATTCATCTTATGCAAGCTGTAATGAATATATTATTTTTTGCTCTTGTTGTTGTCGTTTCATTCAAAGAAATAAATTTTTTGTCTTTTAACAAACAGATATATTTTAAGTTTATCATGCATACAAATCTTAATACAATCAAAATATATAGTTGATTATCTAAACGCTGAGCTGAAAGTCATATGACTGCTTGTAATCATTCTCTTGATTGAATCTAATACAAATGGTTAATCCTATGAGAAAACTCAAATTGAGAGTCAAAAGTAAAAACAATGGGAATAATAATTGAACGTTTCGTTTTTGTCTTATAATGTAATTGTCTCTCGGATTCGTCGAGCATACCAATCATGATTTTCCATCGTTGCTAAAACACCTGTTTTTACAGATGTTTCATTCGTTGATAAATATGATATTTTATTACCAAATACATCGGTTAACATACCACCACCAGCTTTTAAAACTGCTTCTGGCGCGCATGTATCCCAGAGACTACAACCACGTGATGCATGCACATAAACATGAACACGACGTTCAAGAACAAGTAAAACCTTAAATAAGTCAAAAGATATAATCACAAATTATTGAAAGCTTTTCGATAGTATATATATATATATATGTATCTTAGTACATATTGTTTTATAGCATGATCTAAAGGATGGACACATTTCTCTCCTATCAACACCAGCATTCTGTTTAGATCGAATTTGAACAAAGAGTCAAGAAGCAAAGTATCTACGATGTAGAAAATACGAAAAATATTTACTTTATATCCACAACCGCCAGCTTGTAAAACTTCGGAAGGCTCACATGCATTTACAGCATCTATAACAGTCTTCGAACGATGAGATAGACTTCCAGCAAGAATTCGACCAGCTAAAGGTTTACTATTGAGTACACATTTTCCGTACACACCCGAATTGACAATTCCCCATACACTACGTCCATGTTCATTACCATCCGTGTAAAATGGTTGATGAATAATACCACCGATTGCATTACCCTGAGTAGCAAAACCAATAAGTACAGTTACACCTTCTAGTCGACCTTCAGTAAATTCTCGTGTTCCATCTAATGGATCCACCCAGACAACAAGCTATAAAAAATAATATAAAATCTAACGTTTTATCTTAGTTTTGTTTATTATTATTTGTACATCTTTCTCTTGCAATTCGTGAAATTCAGTTGGACATGTTGCTTGTAAAACTTCTTGTAAATTCGCATCAACCAATTCATTGATATCTGGTGTGTCTGAAGAATTTTCAATTGTAATATTCTACATAGAAAAAAAGACGAAGAAAACTTTTAGTACAATCTTTGTAGAACACAATTGTGAAACACAATGCAACTATCATAGGAGAATGTTGAGACAAACTAAAAGTTATGACTTAGGACAAGAATTTGCTCAACCGTTCTGCTAAATATCAATTAGATTAAAACAAATGTGTAATTTTCGAAAAAATAAAATAAAATTCAGCTACTTATCGCAAAAGAATTTTAAATTGTACACAATTCAAAAGACTTTTCAGTAGTTAAACAAATATCTTGTCTTGAAACCTTTTCTAATCAGTTATTATATGGCCTTTGATCTTAAGTCTATTGTTGTAGGCTGTGACCTGAGTGGAAATGCAAATTTTTACTCTGATTAACTGTACATAAGTCTGTTTTTTTTTATCGTGTTTCACAAAATAGAAAGACTTTTACTTCTTCTCCACGAATAGTTAATTGCGGAAAATGTTGTGCCAATGCTGAAATAATTAATTGTTGTGAAGCTCGATCAGCTCTTGTTTGCGGATCGTTGTGCCCCTTACAAAGTTATAAGAATATAAGAAATGTGCAAGAAATAAGGCATACGGTACTTTATCAACTATATCAAGACTTTTACCAGACATTTGTACATCTTTTATGAGTTGACCAGCTCGTTTAGCTAATGTCAATGATGCCGAAAGTACACGCATAAGTACTGGTAATGAATGACTCGCTGTCATTATCTTTTTTTATGTTTTATTTTTTTTTATATCTATAAAGAAGAAAAACTTATGTACACTTAAACAATTTATTTTTTTCTTGAACGCCGCTGTTTCGGTTTCGATTTCGTTGTCTGTTTCTTTCTAGACACTTCATTATTATCACTATTATTCATATATATTGATTGATTAAATTCATCATCAGCTTCATCATTATCATCTTCATCACCCATAAATTCATCCTTGATAGAAGTTGTCGTTGTTGGACGATCAATCATTTCAGCTTTAGCTCGAATACGACTTCGAGATTTACCAATTGATGACCGACGCTAATACAGATTTAAAAACAAACGCATCCTGAAGAATGATTTTAAAAATGAATCTTTCTACCTTGCTTATTGTTTCAGGTTCTGGTTCGACTTCTGGCTGTTGTTCGTCTGACTCTTCTATATCGAAATTCTTTTTTAATTGTTCAATAAAATTTGGTCGAATCGATGAAAATTCTTCTGGTAACATATCTGTAGCACCGTATGCTTCAATTAGACTATCTTTTGCTTTTGTATATAAATTATGTGTTTCTTCACAAATCTAAATTTATATGAAAGAAAAAAAAATGGGACTATAAAAACGAATATAAAATAAGAAAATTTTACCTTAACAAGTTTTTCATCAATATTTAAACGTGATGAAAGTAATACATCTGAACGCATATATTTACCAGATTTCATATAATTAATTTTAGTAAAAAAACGAGGACCCATCTATGAATATCATTAGTAAATTTTATTTCATGTCAAATATAAAACAAACCTCATGGCGTGTTGCACTGATGGCAAAGGCATGTTCATGAATTAATTTACACAGGATGACTTTAGCATCCGCTGGTACTATTATTGAAGATTCTATCTGATCAAGAAAAGAATTCCAAGTTTCTATTGTCAATCGAACCTTTAAACAATAACAGTAAATATAAATTAAAGAAATTTAGTAATTATGAATATTACTTTAACTTTTGGTTCTTCTATTTGATACATATATACTGTAAATAAACAATAGAGTGCACCGAGTTGTATAGGTAAACGCCATGGATCACCGAGATAGGCAGCAGCGACTGTCATCGAGTCATCAAGAAACTAGAAAACGAAATTTTTGTTTTTGAGATAAATCCATTAAAAAATACGAACAAATCGAAATGAATTTGGTTGAATATCTGCAGATCTAAATATATCACAAGGGACAGTGTATAGACAACTGTAATAATCATATAATTACTTGAAAAGTAATTCAAGTTTATGTTTTCGCCATACAGATGCAAATGATTCATAATCATGATTGGATTCTTGTTCAAAATCATGTAAAAGAGAATCAAAATCTGATGAAATTGGGGGTAAAAAATTATACGTATAATATGCAGCCATTATTACTTTGGATGTACCGTATAAAGTTTTGTTATTTTCA
Organism: Rotaria socialis; assembly: GCA_905331475.1. Taxonomy (NCBI): domain Eukaryota; kingdom Metazoa; phylum Rotifera; class Eurotatoria; order Philodinida; family Philodinidae; genus Rotaria; species Rotaria socialis. The sequence goes on along the minus strand of CAJNYU010002647.1, from coordinate 83,618 downwards.
AATGAAATGCCAACTACGAAAAAGTATGACTGGGTGATTCACTCTATATTTTATTAGTTTTCTTTTCGAGTGAATGAATGAATGGTCTATTAACATTTTTCTGCATCAGACAGATGTCACTGGTTTCAACAAAGAAAATCTGTTGAATCCATCGGCATATGCAAATACAACATTGAACGTGTGATGGGTACCTTCAGTTTTTATAGATATCTCTTCACTTTTGTTATCAATGATAATCGTTTGAAAAACAATAGCTAAAAGTTATGAAGTTACAGTAATAAACAAAATAAATAACAGCAACACGTAGTGTCATGTTAGGCATAATAATACATAAATTCTTATTTCTTAAAGTTACTACAATGTTTCTTTGATCAACTTCAGACATTTGATTTAAGAGAATATCATTAATCTGTTTCTCTCTATGGCTACATGAGCGCATTAATTATCGACACTAGATAAAACATGCCAACTGAGTCAGCTACTAGTATTAAATCATCCAAAATTACTCCATCACTAGAAGCGTATGTCTTTTTTAAATTCTTTATGCTACTTGAATATTGTCAAATTATTTTATAGATCTTCATCACAACCATCCGAAAAATCGACATTTGATATCGACTATTGGTCACGTTCATTTCTTGCTCTTGTCTATCCAGTTTCATTTACTGTCATCATATCTGCTTGTTTAGCCATATTTCTTTATGATCTTTATACGCAATCAAATGTATTTGAAGATGCTGGTCTTATATTATCAGCCAAAGGACCTAACGCAGCATCAATATCAAAAATAACATGGGAATCATTTAAAATTGCTCTAATTATTATTATTATTATTGCAATTGCAACATGTGTTCTAGTTATTTTTGTTTATTATGGTTGTATGAAATTTTTATATGTTTATTTATTTATTACAGTTATTGGGGTTTTTTCGCTTTTAAATATTTCTATTATTTCCATGATTATTGCACAGGCTAATATTGCAATTGATTGGTTAACCGTAATATTTTTTGTTTATAATATATTAACTATTGCTATTATATCTATGTTTTGGCTGTCACCAAATATAATTAAACAAATAATAACGATTTATCAATGTATTATAATGATATTATATGTACTTCAAATAGCACCAGAATGGATTGCATGGGCACTTTTACCATTACTTGCCTTATGGGATATGATTGCTGTCTTACTTCCATTTGGTCCACTTTATTTATTAATTAGTTTGTTTCAAAAACGTAAACTTCAAGTACCATCAACTATGATCTATACAACCGGTTTATGGTTTCAAAATCAAAATAGGAATGAGAATAATTTAATAAAAAACAAGCAATTTCTATTACCTAAACAATGGTCAAGTGTTAATTTTCTCTTACTATCGAACAATACTTGTAATTATTTATATAAACAAAAACAAAATTCCAATAGAATCGTAAATACAAATGCTCGCTCAGAAAAACAAATATCTAAAAAACGTCCAACACGTAAATCTATGTTAGGCTTGGGAGATTTTATATTTTATTCGATTCTTCTGGCCAAGACTGTTTTCACATCTGAATGTAATTTATTTGCCATTATTATTGTTTACTTATGTATTATAATGGGTATGCTTCTCACAACAATTATTTTAATTATATCACATCGACCACTACCTGCTTTACCTATCTCTTTATTAATTGGTTTAGCAATCTTTTTCTATTACAATCATATTGGAGATCAATTTGCGGATGCTCTTCGTTTACCGACTGGACCAATTATCGTATAAATAGAAACGAATCTCCCTTTTTTTTGCTTGTTTTATGATTACAATAAAGAAGAAAAAACAGTCAAAGGTTATCCACGAGTAAAGTTCTCCAGTTGATAAATCTCTTTTTGAATCAAACAGATCTACATTTATTAACGTAGATAAGTTATACATAACCGAATAGAAGTCATATTTCTTTTTTTTCTTTATAGTCTGTTCAATTCTAATATCGTTACTATTCCTATCACCTACAATACGACTCTCGTATTAAACTATGTCTTCTACATCATTGATATCAATCGACAGATTTTTCATAGGATAGACACAAATCAAAACATTGAACTTTCTTCACAGCATTCAGTTTCAAGTTAAAAATTGAAGATGTTTTTTTTTTGATTCAGCTGAGATTTGCTATTGCATTTATTTTAAATATAACATGAAATCAACAAATCTCAGACATGTACTAAAGACAAGTATTTTGTTTTCTCTACATATAGATAGCTCATTAAGATTAAAAGAATGCACATTGGTTTGACTTGAAATAGCAATAGAGATTTCTTTCATCAGATGAACGATAAATAATAAAAATATATGCGTCCAATATCAATTAATCGGGTTCTAATAATGACATGGAAGGATCTTGTGAAGTGAGATTCTTTTCATTGTTTGTGTTTACTATAGTTAATTTGTTTGCATCAATCGATTCGATATTCTTAACTGTTGTCGATATGGCCAGACCAGACATTGAATCATTTCTTGATGTATCTGATGGAAATCTAAATCGATTATTGAAATAAATTGATAGTGATGGACATTGCTCAAGAATAGTTTCACATAAATTACGTTGAAGACCAAACCACCCTAAGAAACAGAGATATAAACAAATCTAGAATGTAATCGAAAACAAAACTAATATCTATAATACAAACATGGATTAGTATCAGTAGCACCAAATGACAAAGTAAGCCAAGCAATTAATGCAATCCATAAAGGAACAGCGATCACAGTGAATGAAAGCCTTTTCGTTTGGTCAGTATCTTCATAATCGAGTCGGTTAACCAGTAAAATCTTGAAAATAAACAAAATGCTATTATGGGTATTAATTGACGAAAATCTGTTTTAAATAGCAAAAAGTACTCAGACATTTGTCATAGTAGTACAAAATTGGTGACTATTCCTTTTGTTTTACAGATTATTGTAGCTGTTATAAGAAACTATGAATTCTATTATGTTATTTAATATCATCAACTTGAATTGTTCAAACAATTAGAGAATTAAATAAACATACCAAGAAAATACTAAATGGAATGAACAAAACTACATAAGTAATAGCTTCTGTAATCGTACTTAATTCACGATAATTGGATAGTGCACGTTGAGAACATCGATAAATAATAGCAAGAATGAATTTTACAACAATAAATATTAAAGCCACACATAAAGATATCCATACTGGAATAAAGACGACCTACATTTTAACTAAAAATAGTTAATTACGTATCTCACAAAACAAACAAATACATACGACATATCGCCATGTAATAAAAGAATCTAGACGAAATGGAAAAAATAAAAATAAAAGTCCATTTGCTGAAATAAAGCCTTGCATCTGTATGAAAGGAAAAAAAAATAAAGATATATTTTTAGTATCTGCGAAATGACTATTTGCTTACAAGAAAATTTCTTTGTGCTTTCAATGACCATAGACATGATATAGAAGAAATTAGTATACATATAAGTAATGGAGTAAAACATGTAATCCAACGAGTTTCAAGACGCTTTTCTAGTTTGTCACATACAAGTAGTTCAAATGTAAGTATAAGAATATGCATGACAAAATAAATAATCAGTGCTTGACAATCATTGTCTGGCGTCCGAATGATTCTTTACGAAGAAAACAAAAAAAAAGACAATCTAAATTGAAATTTCATAAAACAGTTTGTTCTACCTATTTCCATCACCATTTCTACACCAGACGAAAATTCCAATGCATGCACCAAAAACTACAAGGAATTTCCATGTGAACAATGGTAAGAAAACAAGCCAATAACTAATTTTAATATATTCATCAATTCGCAATGCAAACAGAATTGAAAAAATCAATAGAGAACAACTAACAACAAAGCGACTAAAACATAACATGTTAAATTACATTAAAAAAAAGAATTTTTTACGATGGATTGCACGACTGAATGTACCGAGAAGTATCCATCCATTATCAATTAATCTAGAATGAATTTTTCTATAGAACAAAATAGAATCAGACAATGATATTCCATTATTTTTAATAAATTAGATATATATGATTAATCCCAAAGTTATTTGATAAAATCTTCATCTATTATTCTTCTTTCTAATGAGTCTGTAGCAATTTATATTCTTTTTAACATAAAGGGAATTTCATAACAAATATTTCTCCATCTAACATATTTTACTGATGATTAAGCTTTTGTACGTACGCATATCATTTATACACAGCGAGCATTTTAATTACCTATATCGTAGCACTCAGAAATCCTAGTGGTATGTTGAACTTCTATTTAAACTCGATGCCCTCCAATTTCGGTAGTTCCTTTCTCGAGAATCGCAAACTGAACGAGCACTTTGTTTAGTTACGTTTCAATAATGCATCATTTGTTTCAAAATGAAAACTGTCATCAATCTCTTCGAGGAAGCTCAAATGTTTTTTTTGCATAGTAGATATTACGAGTTCAATGAGTATTTCTGACTTGCATATAATAACTAATCATATGCAGTTTGTTGTCAATTGAGCCATATAAATAAAAAATGTTCGTACGACACAAAATCTACTATAAAACAACTAGCTGATTACACCACTATCAAATGACATATAATTAATTTAATATAAAATAGTAAATAAATAACAATGAAGAGAATATTAGTACACTAATGTCAATTTAGAAAAAGAAAATATGTATACATCCTTACTCGGTAATCTTTCGTAAAGATAAAATGTAAGTGTTATTGTCCAAACTACCTGCATGATTATCATTATGCCGATAATAAGAGATCAATATTCAAATGAGAAGACTAATTCAGAAAAAAATGAATCATGGTAAAGATCACAACTCATATCAAGAGGGAAAAAAGTAATCTATATAATGTTTTTGTGAAGATAAAATATAATATCAACTAGTGCAAAATCATTTAAGCGCAAGTAATTAGGCCATTATCTAATTTCAAGAACAAAATAAAAATAGATTGTAATGTAGGTTATGAAGTGATAAAGCGTTAATCTATAATCATAGGGGAAAAGACATCATGTTAACACTAAACATAAAATTAAAGCTCCTCTACCATCTATCATCCAGAATGACGTAATATTTCTATATAAGCAAATAGGGGCATTATGGAAAGAATAATGAATGATAAAAAAAACATTTCACTGTAAAAAATGCCATGTGTCTAACCAGACATGTCATCCGTCTCAAGTCTTATTCAGACGTGAACTACGTCTTGTTTTTAGACATGTTGTGACTATAGACAGGAAAGCGTCTTAATTTCCTCTTTCTCTTAAAACATTGTTATAGTTATTGACCAATAGATAATTTTTTTTTACTTTCTTTCGTAGCTATGAGAACTTACTTTCGGATGTGAAACAAAGAATCTTATTCGATTTCTTGAAAATATTTAGGATTTCACTCTTTCCAGAACTAGTTTTCCCGATGACTTTTCTGACGTGAGCTACTTCGCATTTTAACTCGAGTTGAGGATATTCGTGGCTTTGAAGATATCCGAATCTCTTGATTCGATATCTGAAGTGAAGGGACTTTAAAAATATGCAAACCATTTTNCTTTCTTGATTACATACTATGATAAAAAAAACTGTTTCAAATGGTTAAATTGCTTTATTATTTAATGACTAATTTATTCACAAAAAACAAAGATGACAACAGCATCTACAGCTTCTTCTCTTCTCTCATTCTTATTCATCAAACATAATCAGACCTGTATTTTGTTACCAATGTAAAAAATGATGTGCCTATCTTTTCTCTATGAAAAACAGATGGCGCTATGAAACTACTTCATATTATATTATACTATAAGAACAGCTTCTCCGATTTATAAATGTATTGTTGATCTTTCAGTAGTACCATGCTTTATTTCCACAGGATGAACGCCATACTATGTAGAATTGAACAACTGACATCTGCATCCTTCAACTATTTCTATCTTGTATGTCAATCACGTGATACTTATTGTTTCATTTCTTTATTATATTCATTTTCAAGATCTGCACAAGAATATCAATATTAGTGTAATGCCTCTAATTGAATAATTCATTTTATATTCTATAAAATAACTTTAAGATGATAATAAAATTGTAACGATTCATTTTTTATCGGTTAACAAAAAAAAGATTCACTTTTTTTTCTTGAAGACCTTGACAATAAGGCTTTTACTTTTGTTTCATCGAGAAACCAGCATGAAAAATAAACATTCTTATCATAAAGTATTGACTATAAATCCGCAAAAAACCACTTAAAAAAAATAAACGAATATAATATTTTGTATATCTAGATTCTGAATAAAATTCTTCTTTTTTTTTCTTATCATAATAAATATTTACCTTTAACAATATGCCGTATGAAATATAACTGCCTGATTAATTCTGGATAGTTAATTTCTTTTTGGGTTCGGTTTTTTCGTACCTCATATTTTGAATGAATATGGAAAAGAATAACTGGAAAGAGAAAGACAAAAGCTTGTGTACGTGTGTATGTCTATAAACATAAAAATCAAATAATCTGAAGAAGACAATATCGTTGCCGAAAGGTTACTGAAAAAATATATAAATAAAGATCGTTCACAAAGAAAGAAACAGTTGAATATAAAAAGTAAAATTTATGATGACTTTTTAAAAATTAATAAACAATGATTATCAATCGATATCTGGAAATATTAGCATAGGACTAGTATTTTAGAACATGCCGAAATCGAAATAAATCAATTCCAGCAAAAACAATGACACATGAAACAATCAAATAAATGATTATTCCCCCACAAGAAGCAAAGGTATTGTTGAAACAACACTTCAAATGGTTCGGTGTTTCAGAGCATTTTCCCTTCATCCACACCCACACTGTCTAACTCCGATATTAGGGACATTTGTATGAAATCAGATTCTTTTTTTTCACAATTGAAACTAACACGAAAAATTGTAACTGCCCAAGATATTTAGCAAAATTAGGAATGAATGTGATGTTTTTCTATTCTTGATTGAATTAGCCAAATCAACATCATACAAGACGAGATAGAACATCATCTCATCATGAACTGTCATAGTGAATTCTGTTCAAGTCGATTATATTTCTAAACGCGGGTGTATTGGTACATACTAAGAGAATGTCCAGACCCACGCCCTAAGTGCTTTGCCGCAAAGTCAGTGCATTGAAAGGAGCATCTTGTAACACGCGTTTTATCGACTCTATAGATTCTATAACATTCAATGAAACAGAGATAATACTGAAAGATCTCTGTTACGTTATCCATGTTCGTTTTTATTAAGAATGAATTGATTCAAGACAGAGAGAGAGAGCGAGAGAGACGAGTGAGCATTAGGATACGAGAAACAAAGCATGAAGAAATGCAAGCTAAATAAATCAATCAATATAAAATATGACTGCAACAGATACCTTCTTTCAATCGTTAAAAGCGATCGAACCCATAAGATAATAGGAATATATTCCAACGCGTTTCAGAATACAAACTGAAATGCGGCCAGAATGTGTTTCATGGTTGTATGGGGTGACACATTAGCTAGTTACTCGGCTATCTCGAATGTCACATAGGAACAATTTAATTAATGCAATATATTATGAAAAATAAACAATCATAGAATATTAAGAAATTGTTTCAAATAAAAAAATTATCTAAGTAATTTATTTCAAAAATAAGTAAAAACTATGCAGTCAAATATGTACATTTCCACCAGTTAATATTTACGAAAAATTTCTATCTAATCCTTATTGACTAACTGTCTGCATGAACACTATTATTACAATAATAATGCATCATCAATCGAATAAGAAGATCAAAATAATTAAAACTAATGCAAAATGATAAAATCTCAAGTAATTCAATTATTATCCAATTCTAACAGAAGAATGAAAATCGATTATAATGAATTATATTAGCAATCGTCAGTAAAGCACACTAGATTAACATGAAAATAGATTGATGTCTAAACCTATTATCACTGAAAATCATGTAATAATCCTGCAGACGTAAATATCAACATAATTGAAGGCATAATGAGTAATAGGAAAACCTGCTTAAAATAATAGGTATCATCATCGGCTTATTTAAGGTCATTATAGACTAATCAGTAAAAAATTGTTTTTTTTAAACAACTAATTTTCGAAATCGCTCTTAACCGAATAGAATAATTGTTGATAAAAAGATTAAACATAATGAAATGAGAAATTAACTAAAATAAAAATGTATAATTTGTAGAATTGAGTTTTTGATAGGCTAAAATTATTGTTTTAACTATTTGATAGAAATACTTGTTACTAACAATAAGACTACACTATTATTCAATGAATAATGTATAATAATAATAAAATACAACAAGAAATAAAGATGAACAATAGCATCTACAGTTTCTTTTCTTTTGCTCATCAAAATTTAATCAGTCTTGTATTTTGCTACCGATGTAAAAAAAATGATGTGTCTATATTTTCTCTATGAAACGCAGATGCTGCTATGGAACAACTCAATAGTATTATAATAAGAAAGCTTCTTCGATTTATAAATGTGTTGTTGATCTTTCAGTAACACCATGCTTTGTTTGAACAGGGTGAAGGTCATGCATAGAAAAAGACCATATCATGATATAATCAAGAATTTCCACGATCCTGGATAAAAGACAAATATTTAACACTATAATTTCCATTTTTAGAAAATTGCAAATGACAAATGAGCACTGAACTCATGTTTCTGTCCTGTGTCCAGTTCTCATCTCTAATCTGAATGAAATGACTTTAATGATGAGTACAATTCTATAGTTACGATTCATCTTTTAAAGTAATACTTTCAAATCTTACTCTTAATATAAAAGTGTCGTTTTTCAATGATGATAGCTAATGATAAGTCTTAGACAATCAATACAGATGAAACACGAAAAACAAAAAATATTATGAAAGTTATATTAATATCACAGAAAAAAAACAAGTCACTTGTGTATAATTGAACAACTGACATCTGCACCCTTCAACTATTTCTATCTTGTATGTCAATCACGTGATACTTATTGTTTCATTTCTTTATTATATTCATTTTCAAGATCTGCACAAGAATATCAATATTAGTGTAATGCCTCTAATTGAATAATTCATTTTATATTCTATAAAATAACTTTACGATGATAATAATATTGTAACGATTCATTTTTTATCGGTTAACAAAAAAAAGATTCACTTTTTTTTCTTGAAGACCTTGACAATAAGGCTTTTACTTTTTGTTTCATCGAGAAATCAACATGAAAAATAAACATTCTTATCATATAGTATTGACTGTAAAACCGCAAAAAACCACTTAAAAAAATAAACGAATATAATATTTTGTATATCTAGATTCTGAATAAAATTCTTCTTTTTTTTTCTTATCATAATAAATATTTACCTTTAACAAGATGCCGTATGAAATATAACTGCCTGATTAATTCTGTGTATTCAATTTCTATTGTATCTGATTATTTCATGTTTCGTATAAATCAAGGCCAATAACTAAGGCTTTCCGTTCAAATCTTCTCTTATCATTCTTGATATCAATAAAAAAGAAATATTATCAAACGAAAAACAACAATAGTGTCTCAAAATTTGTCTGAAGAAAAAAATTTGCTTTTGATTTAATAATTCAAAAAGAAAATCTAGTGATATATATAAGAACAAAACAAAGCAGCTAGATTCATTTTGATAATAAATTTGTATTCTGATTGAATCATAGATATCTATTTTTTCTTCTTTTCGATGTCATTTTTAATGAATTTGCATGATAAATTAAATTCATAAATCGATATTTATTACAATCATCATTGTCAAACAAATGTTTATTTTTTATGCGAAATAATATTTATGTTTCGTATGAAAAAAAAACATTTGGTTAGTATAACCGATTTTTCTAAATAATTTATACAATCAGTACACGATATTCTTTTTCTTTTCACAATTATGTCTATTAAGTTTTTCATTTATTTATGAGAAAAATTGAATTACTACAAAAACTCGTTGAAATATAAATATTCAAAATAATGTAAAACAGATTTGTAACGTATGAATGGATATAATTTTGTGTTTTCTGCGTCGTTTATATTTACATATTTTCAAGTTATACAGACAGGTGTATTTATCAGTAAACGAATCCGTCTGTGAAGATGATATCCACCTGTTAGTGTATATCGGCATCGTAAGTTCTATACTCATCACATATAAGAAAAAGATACATTAGTGTTTTTCTTCGTTGCAACTCGCTGCTGCTTTGTTCTGTGTCTTCTTACCTTTTCTTTTTCTCACTTTTTTCTCAGCTCTTTCGCTATAGTTAACGTACCACGATGTGTGATGTTAGACGACAATGGTAATGATGCCAGCAACGAGAATAACAGCAGTCGATGACGCTATCCGTGTATGTTATTATTTTTAACCACAATAAAAAAAGACATGTGCTGGAAAAAAAAGTATATTCGTCAAATAAATAGAACAAGAAGAGAGAACGAATAGATAACGACAAACCATGATGAATACAAAACATCTTAATAGAAAAAGATATAGACTAGTGTATGGGTAAGATTTTTCAAGCCTAAGAACTCGTTTTTTTACTTCAGTTGAGATATCTACAATTTAAACAAAATTAGATGGTTTGTTGTGCAAGCATAAGAGAGCTATGTAGAAAGAGAGAATGTGCTTCCTATCCATTTTATTAGTATAAGAGCAATCGTCCGTAGTACACATATTTAATGTGTTACGTAATCGTCATAGGGAACTTTTTTTTCCAAAAACGTCAGATTGCATCGTAAAATTCTAGTCAGCATCGTTCGTACGAGAATCACGTGCAATTGACAGATCAAAGAGCGGCGCCATCTTGTTTCTTGAACATGAGCGAAAATGTTTTCTAAGATCATCTGCCAGATTGTTAGTCGGTACTTCATTTGCTGTTTTTATAAATTAGTTAAATGTAATTAGATATTGTTAAACTAAAAATTCATACTTAGAAGCTAATAATACATCATAAACGATATATTATATTGTCTAGTAGTGATTCATAATCGAATATTGTCTGTTAACAATATTCATGGACACTAGTCACGAAGAGGATCCTACATCGGGTAAGTCTAATTATATGGATGTTGATTATAAATGCATAGATCTATTGTTTTCTTTTACAGAAAATACGTCAACATTAGTTTCACTTCCCGATCTTACTACTGGGACTAATCCAAAATCGGTTCGTGAATATGATGCAGTAAGTGGTTGATTTATTATTTTATTTTTTTCAGTATTTTTTCTTCACACACATATCTATTATTTCATTCGAAGCAAAGTAATTTACTTAGGTAAATAAAAATTTGCACGAATAGTGACTGAACAAGTAATAAAAATACTATTAATGTTTTCAGGATGAGTTCTATAACCAGTAGTTTTTCCAACTAAAATTGTTAAGACGAAAACTTTGATTACGTGATAAGATAGAACATATTTTACATATCTTCGTATAGATACGAATGTGCCGAAAATGACTTTCGTTTATATATTTAATTCTTATCATTAAAATTTATAAAAAAGAAAAGAAAAAAATTGCAATCAGTATAAGTCCTACATCATGAATACTTTCTTTATTTGGATCTATTAATTTGAGACGAAAAATAATATTTCCTATCATTGATGAAAATATCTTTCGTTTCATATAATTTTTGGCAAGCGTGTCTCGAATTTTTCTATACTGTCTAAAGGTGTGTTGTCATCTCTACACTTGAAGTACTCTTGATTTTTACTTTATTTTTATTTATGATCTGTTTCTATTTTGTCTAATTGTAAAAATAACAATTATAATTATTTCTTCTATTATGAATGTTTTTTGTAATTATCGGAATGAAAAAATATTCTTTTTGGAGAAATAGCGAAATATTTTTAAATTAAATTTTCTTTTTCTTTTTTTTTGTCTTCGTTCATCGATTGTTCTCGTCATTTAATTTTTATTTGACTGGCTATGAAAAAAGTGAGATAGAAGATACATGTACATGTTTGATGTCGTTAGCATTGTAACACTTAAGAGATAAAAATATACCACATGGACGAAGCGGTTAGTTGAACTGATTTGTTCTCTTACGTTTTTCTATATCATTAATATGAATAAGTTAAAATTTCAACTTTCGTTCTAGGTAGTTGGAGAACTTAAACGTGAAAATTTCGATTTAAAATTACGCATATTTTTTCTCGAACAACAAAATCCATCTGATAATAGAAGCACATCATCATCATCATCATTAATTCAACCAAATTATCGTCAAGCATCGCACCATGAACATATTGATCAAGCAGCAACAGTAAGATCTATGCATAGTGATGATGAATCTAATATAGAGAGAAACACGGTGACGAGTTCTGCGAAATTCTTTTCGAGTTAAATGAAGTATTGTATTTACTTTTGATTAATTTTAAGTAAATAATTTGTACTTTTTACTGTATCGGTGTTATAAAATTTTTATACGAATGAAAATATTTAACATCTTAGAAAATTATCCATGAAAAATCAGCTTGGGATGAAAACAATACTGATATAAATCGTATAAGTTGAGTCTAAGTTATTTAAGATTTTAATTTTAATTGACGACAAAGAATTGCAAAATTTTTGTTTTTGAGCTCGTTGTCAATGGTTTTTTTTCAAAAGAAATCTAAATCGATCTTAGCAATAGAAGGAGCGACCGATCATGCGAGTTCTCTAGAAGTTCACTCAAAACACTCAATGAGAAAGACAAAAGAAAAAGTATATTGATCATTAGAATTGTTCTTAAATAAATGAAATTTTATCTCTTACATAAATATTTCAATTCTAAAATTATATTTCTTTTTCTTCTTCAAAATTTTCATAAGGAGATTCTAAAAATCGTCACCGTTACTTGTATTTGTAGCGGTCTCTCGGTCGCGTAGCTACTAAATCTATTAGTGATAAATAGTTATTGTGTTCTTTTTCTAATTGATCATTGATTTGTGTTTTTTTAGTCTTACAATGAATCAGCAACAAATACAGCCAATCAAGTTCATCTACGATTACCGACAGACAGGTATGTTACTCTTAGTTTATGCTTATTTAAAGTCAACTATGTATACGTTCCGTATGTTCTCATCTTTATTTTTAAAAGTAATCGTTTTATTCTCAAGTTAATCGACGCCTAACGAAATAGACTGAACTGTTGACTGATGTGATTTTAATCTCTCTTTCTCTTTTTCTTCTCCTCTTTTGTATAAATCAAATGGTGCCCCTTGTTCTTCTATAACTTGCCTGTATTATGGAGAGTAGTGAAGCCATACAAGAATAAGCATGAGCAGAGGAAAAACGAAAGAAAGATCGAACATATATGCAGTAATAGAGATGAAATACAACTGAAAGTATTCAACTTATTGTTGTACGATGGGTGCTACACAATCAGCAGTGATACGAGAGGCAAGCGATGATGAAGTGGAATACATTAATGATGACTTAGATACAAGGTGATTGTCTCATTTGTTCTAGAGTTTTGTAAACTAATCAATTGACAAAATATTAACTATTAATATTAAATATAGATTTTTCTAGTTTTTTAATATAAAATAGGAGCTTTTCTTTACCTATTAAATATAACGATTGTGCAGCAATTAGTAGATCTAATATCAATAACTAATTTAGTCCCACAATACGATCGCATACTCGTACTTCTATATCAGTGGTTAATCAGAAAGGGATACTGTAGCCGATTGATCGTTCATTTCGAAACTTTCCTCAATTTTTTTATCACCCGAAAACAAGCTGATATGTTCTCTAATTAACTTCGAAACACTTTCTATGAGTACTCGTTGTCCGTAAATTCAAGATCCGTTTCTATACTAAACTTTTAGTTTTTTTTCGTAAATAAAAACACAAATCTTGGATTAAGTGATGCTGAGTGTCGACAAAATGCTCATTACAATACTTCTATATCTACACATATTTGCACATCCAATTTTGGACTTTCATTTTTTTTCTATTCTTCTTCGCTGCTTGTCAGACATGTCTAGTTTTAACGTAGTAACTAATTCCATTAGGCATAATAATCGAAGCATTTTTAACAAAAAACACAACCTAACATTTCTTTTTTGTCGTCTGCTTTGATGTGGTTTTTTGATAGTTTTTTTTTACCTTCATTTTTTTTCTTTTATCGAAGCCATCAATCATTGACACAAACTACCAGTAATCGAGGAAATGATGAAACTGATGAGCTACATGCATTAAGAGCTGAACTTGATCGGTTTCGTCAAGAAAATGAGCGACTTCGTCAAAAATTACTCCAATTTTCTAATGACCCAACAGGAACTTTAACTTCTCAGAAAAACATTCAAACAACAAGAGCAACGTTCACAAAGTCAATTATAGATAACAATATGCCTGTTAGTACATATACTTTGCAACTTTCTGATCGTGAGAGAAAACTTCAAGAGCAAATTATTTCATTAGAAAAGGTAACAAAAAATCAAACATGAAAATGTACAACAATTTAATTGTTTTCCTTTTCGATTTAATACAGCAAATTAAATCACTACAATCTGAGTTATTTCAAGTAAATAAAACTTTGTTTAAAAAGAAAAAGAAAAAGAAAATTTTCTTTTGTTCTTTTCATTTTCTTTTTACAATAGAGCAGTAATGATTTAAAAGTTCTTCGCCAGAAATATGAAGCCGAAAGTCAACTCAATCAAGAACATAAAACAAAAGCTGAACGTGTATTGAAACGTGTACAACAGGATTATGAAAAACAAATTGCTGTAATATTTTAAAAAATCATCGAAACTTTATTTATCTTTCTAATGTATTTCTTGTTGCTTTCTTTGCGGTAGCATCTCGAAGCAGGTCATAAACAAAAATCAACTGCCTATGAATCATATCAGCATGAGGTAAAAATTAAAAGATCGATCATTTTTTTTATTAGTAGTCTCTATGAAAAATAGTCAAAATATATCTTAACAGAAAAAAACAAAAAAAATTTTGTTTTAGCCTCTACTTGCTCGAATTCGTTTTTCTTATCCATTGGTTTGTATTTCATGTGACTTTTTGAATTTTTCCGCTCAGCTACTCTCCTATGCCGATTTGTTTTTTTTTATAAATACACAATTACTGATATTCTATAATCAAATTTTACTCACGATAATCCGGTGAAATTTTAATTTGCTTAATTTTTTTCCAATGCTTTACATGAGTGTTCACAATTTTTTGATGAAATATTATGAGAGAAAAGGAGCAAATGATTTTTATCTAATCTAAAATTTTATGATTTAAAATTCATATGGTTTTCATTTTGGTTAAGGTTTTTTTTTTGTTTGTTTGTTTATATAGCAAGACCAAACAAGTTCCAATGTCAATGTTGAAGAATACCGTCGAGAAATTGAACATCTACGCCGTACCAATAAAGTATGATTCCATAGAAAAGAAGAAAAGAAAATTAAAATCTAAAAATGTATTTTTTCGTTATAAAACTATATAGCAACTTGAAAATCAAATTCGATTGATGGCATCAAGCCCACCAAGAACTCCTATAGTTCAAATTTTACCAGCATTGGATACCAATTTGACTGCAGAAGTTCGTATATTATTATCAAGAGATTATCGATTTTATTGTATTCTTTTATTGGATCACTATTTAATGAATTCATTTTTAGAATTTTCAACGGTTAAACGAACAAATTAAATCATATGCTACACTTCATGAAGTATGAATATCTTATTAATTTAACTATTGAATAATTCATAAAGATGATTTTTAGAGTCTACGTAATGAATGTGAAGAACTCCGACGAAGTGAACAGCAATTACGACAAAAGATTAATGATTTACTTCCTCTTTTGAATGTACGACAGGATAAACCAGATGTATGTTTAAAAGAGCAAGCTTGATAGTAACTTGATATTATTCTATATTATAGACATCCACAAGCGCGCGACAAACATCACAGGTTAATATTTATATTTATGTTTTTTAATAGTTATTTTTTTAAATAAGATATTAATTTTATTTAGACTGTTACTGGTGTGTCGTCAAACGTTGAAGTAGGATTTTTGACATATTTTCTTTTCTTGAAAATGAATTTTTCACCTTTAGAATCCTCATGCAGCTATTGCTCAAGTGACAACACAAATCCGAAGTTCCGCTGAAAGTATATCGACTTTAACGAATAATATAACGAAACTGAAACGGGATTATGAAAATGTAAAAATGCTTTTTTTCTCTTTATCACGTATATATGTACTAAAGAAAAATATTTATTAAATTTAGAGTCAAGGCATAATACACGAAAAAGACACTTTAATTCAAGTATATATTTTATTTTTATTGTTTTCCTACAATCATTATATATTATTTAGGAATACAGAATCCGTGAATCTGAAATTGAAAGACGAATCCAAGGAAAATATGATATAAAAATCGAAACACTTGAACAGGATAAGAATACTTTACGAATACAAGTACAATTTACTAGAAGATTAATTTCATTATGATCTGAATTTTTTTCGTTTCTTCACATAGATTCAAGAGCTTGATCATCAGCTAAAAGATTTTGAGAATCGACATGATCGATCGAGAATCGATTTCCAAAATGCTTATCACGACATGGAAATAAAATATACTGAAGTATGTTACTGTCTTTTTTGTTTATTCTTAATTATTTCATATATTATTTTAATATCTTATTCATCAGGAAAAACAAATTTTACAAGAACAAAATCAAGTAAGCTGTAAAAAAAATAGTAAATCTATATTTCTATGCGAATATTTTAGACATTAAATGATGGTATACATAGTCTTCAAATAGAAATAACTGAGGAACAACAGAAATATAATGTTCTACAAACAGATTATCAAAAATTAGTATGTATTCGATCATAGATGAAATTTCTATAGAAAAGTTTTGTTAGGACCAGGAGAAAGTTCAAAAAAGAAGCTTTTATTGAAAGATTTATAAATTGATCAGTATCGTAACTCATTAGAATATTTTCTATACAAAAGTTTTAAAATTATAATGCTAGCTATTGTTTTATTAGAATAACTTGGACTCCATCGTATCAGCTTTCAATGATTTGTTTATTCTTGAAAAGAAAATAGATTCCTATGTAAATAAATATATGAGAAAGAAGGTAGCAATCATTTTAGTTGAAAGAACTCTTGATTGAAACAGCTTTTACAAGTTGACTACAGCAATGCTTGGTCTCGAATTATGAAAAAATCGAGATCGATTTCAAATCTACTGTGTTTACTCTATGAACATTAAAATACTCCACATGAGTGAGTCTAGTCATTTTCGGTTACTTCTCTGAAATCGAAACTCTCGGACTCATATGTAATAGTTATGCAGGAATTAATTGAATCGTTCGTTCCGATCGAGGCGAATCTTCAAAAATGACACGTTACATTTTATTAGAAAGATCAATATCATAGCTGCTCTAAATTGATCTTTCGTAAAATTCGAACTGTAATGGGCCTATAAATATCAATGCGTGCTTTGTTTTCAGAATTTTGAGCTTGAAAAATATGAGAAATTTCTTCGATTAGGCTTTTTTTGTTATAGCTTTAACAGAATAGATGAGATTTATATAGTGATCTATTTGAAAAACTTCTTATGCTTTGACACGGCTCGATTAATATTTGATTTAGTTATAGGCAGTTTTGAGATATTGCCATCTGAGTTATTATTTACATAAGTGAAAGAAAAAGAATGAATCGGCTTAACAAACTTTCTAAGCGGAATTCGATTTCCGTTCTGAATTAAATTTTCGTTAAAATGATTGTCAAAAATGAATTTCAGAAATTCTTTCCTAAACATATTAAAAATTGTATTCATCAGATCAACTAAATATGTTGTTGAAGAAAATATGATTAATACTCTGATGTTTTTCTTCGTCCAACAGTGTTCAATATTCGGCAAATAATCTTTTAGAAAAACAAAATTACCTTAAACATCTTTGCAGATTAAGTACAACTTGAGAAGAAAACTTTGAAGGAAGTTTGAGACTACATTATTTTATTTGAGAATATTTTGCCTATGAGATGAGACGAGTTTATTTTCAAACTATTCTCGATCGAAATAAATGAACTGATCGTTTGGAGTGTTATTTTTTCCAATAGGATTTTCCCTGGAAAAAAAATCTAAATCCTTTTACAAAATATTCACAAATATTTTATTCATTTTAAAAAGTTGTTATCTATCGAGATAGAAAATAATCATGCCAACTCATCGTTTATTTCTTTTTCAGAAGTATACTTTCGAAGCCATTAATGTCGAAGAACTGCAAAGAACTATTCAAGTAAAATATAAATATTCTTTTTTTGATCTACATGATTTTCATCTTTTTCTAAATGAATAGCAACAAAAATCACAAATTGAAAGTTTTCATTTGGAACATCAAGAGATGGAAGTTAACTTTCAAGAAGTAAGCTTTTGTTTGTTATTATTTTTGTATAATTCATATCTTATTTCTTCATTCTATTCTTTCAGGAACGACTTCGTCTAGAGAAAGAATACAATGTAAAAGTTCTATATTGACTTTTTGAATAATTTTACGTGTACAAAATTCTATTTTAGTTTGTTAAAATTAGAGTTACTCAAATACAAAGTGAACTAGATACTTCTAATAGTCTGTACAATGAAGTTCGAACTGAACGTGATGAAGTAAAAGAATGTTTATTATTATTTTTTAATATTTATTTACTTTTTGTTAGGCACGATTGATTATTGAAGAACAACAAAATAAATTTGATACTCTTCATCAAGTAAGAATTAATTTCACTTTTAATATATGCATATATTCTAACATTTAATTATTAATAGAATACGCAAGACCAAATAACTCAATATATGAAAGTAAAGCATAAATAATATAAAGCAACAACGAAATGAACAAATATGTTTTTAGGAAAGAGACACGTTAATTGATCAATTAGAAATTCTACAACTTCACCGACAAGTAAGCAACAAGGATATAGTTTCTGTTTTTAATTTGTTTTTTGATAATCAATATTTTTAGACATTCGAAGATCAATTAGAAGAAAATGAAAAGAAATTCATCAGAATGACAAAAATCAATGATGAAGTAGATGAAAAAAAAAGCTATTTCGAGAAAAAACATAGAATGAATTCTTCGTTTTTTTCTTCTTCTAATTAGTTGACATCGAAATTATCTGTTTATGAAAACCGTTTTCATGATTATGAAGACGAAAGGAAAAAATATCAAAGTGAACTTACTATACTTCAGCGTGAAGTTGAAAATTCAAAGATGCAGCGTGACGATATGCTTCTACAAATTGATGTAAGATAAAGAATGAATGATTGATTGATTATTCAAATCGGTTATTATCTGATGATCATTTTCGTTTTGGAACATAGGAATGGAGACGTAAATATGAAACAGAAGTACATGAATGCAGAGGTCTTGACCACGACAAACGTAGCTTGCTAGCAGATCTTCAATTGTTAACAGAAGAAAATGCTGTAAGTTTAACGGAACAAGAAATTAGTTAAAATACAATAGTATTCTCCATTGTCCTCATAGACTCTCAAACATGAATTAGATAATATTGCCATTCGAATTCGTGTTGAACTTCTTCAAGAATATGAAAGTGATGTAAGAAGAGAATTCTTTCCGTGTCATATACATATATATATATCAAACAGAAAAATCTTCTTTTCCTCTTAAGTATGTTGATCGTTATAGTAAATTAAGCGAAGCTACGCAAAATGAAATCGACGTGAGTGATCGAATTTCTATCTTAATTAAATATCATTTGAGTACTGTTATACTTTAGAGTCTTATGATAGAAAAACAGACTGCTGAGACTGAAATTGTAACAAAGAGTCTTACAATTACTAATGTAAAATTTCATGTTTTTTTTGCAACTCATCTAAATATATATTAATACATCCATTCATTCGCATAGCTTGAAAGTCAATTGCAGAAAGTTCAACATGATTTACACAAAGCACATGAAGTGATGCAAGTTAGTCGTTTATTATTATTATTTTTGTTTGTCTATCATAGTTTTTTTTCCATAGAATTATGAAGTCGATATTGGTCATTTCAGAGAAGATCTCAATAGAGCAGAAGAAGCAAATCGAGCTATTAAACATGAAATATCAAAGCAATATACAAGTCAATTAAATACACAAAATGATCGGATCAAAGTAAGTTAAATCAATAATTTCAACTATTTGTTTGTAACTTTACTGTATTTTATTTATAATAGAAATTCGAAAGTCAAAATAAAATCTACGAAACACAAATCAACCAGGTATATTCATCGAAACGATGCTTTCTTTTCATTAAAATCCTTTTTTCGTCTTTTTTCAGTACAAACACGAGCTTGAAGCCTATTCAGATAATGTAAGTTTCGATCATACTACCTTGAAATCATTAGCGAAAGTTTAGAATCAGAAATCTTAATATATATATATATATGTACATACATACATATTTAAGAGAGAAAATATTTTTAGGAAAAAAAGTGATATTTATACTAGTTTTTGCTTGCTACTATGAACCTATTCATGATGTATAGGCCAAGTACAACGCAAACAATGAGCAATTGTTAGGCAAGAGAAAAATCAAAGAGGTACATAGAAACAAAAAAAATGTCAATCATAGTTGTTCAACATAAACTTAAGAATCAAAAAATGCTCTTGAAGCTCTTCGTTCTCTATTTTTCATTTCATATTGATTGATTGCTTTCAATAGTAAAAAAAAAGAAAAAAGAATGAAAGAAACTGATGTAAATGCTATTACTCCTACCATTATTCCTTGACTCAAAATTTTCATTTATCGAACATACTCAAACGAAAGACTCTCTTCAAGTTTCTACTCAGAAAAGAAAGAGAAAACATCAGTAAAGGTAATTTTTAAAAATGAAAGTCTTTTTTTCCCTAATGCAGTTTATTTTTTATTTTAAAATAGCTATTAAAAAATATATTATGGAAAATGAAATACATCTATCATATAATTCCAAACTTACTATTAGAATATTTGTTTCTTCTTTGTTGTTGATAAATTTCAAGTCTTTTGATTATTATTTTTTTTTGAACGATAAAATATCGGCAAAAAGAAAACTTTTTGTTTATTTATATATACATGAAAGAATAGGCTAGATCCGTAAATTCCACTATGCATTGAACAATTAGCATTGGTATTACTATTTTGTTTTTCAATATTTAGTTTTTCATTTAATGTTTTATAAAGAGATCCTTTGACACACTCCTAGATTTTAGTATTCTCTCTGCTCATCGTTTTTTAAACTTCCAGAAATCAACTTTTAGTGATGAATTGAATGAGACGTTTATTGAAACAAGATCTATAAAATAAAGTAACTGAAAAGCTCTGAGAAGTTAAACTAATTGAGTAAAATTATTAGTAACACTTTTGAATATCATTTCGAATTTTATTTGTATACACTACAACAATAATCATGTTGTCTTTTGTATAAAAAAAAACAAATCTTTGCTCATACTGGGCAACCTATAGTGAAACTAAAAATAATTATTGAAAATATATAACATGAACCAAACAGAAAGATATTTTTATCATCGAATAAAATTTGAACGAGTTGAAATTCTCATTCATGATAAGAGAATCACTATTTACATATTCTATAAGATAAGAAAAGAATGAATATCATTTTATATATTTATTAAGATCTATCAACTTGAACAAGAACTTGCTCAAAGAAATATTTTCATTCAAGTAAGTTTTATAAATAAATTTAACTATAATCTAACATATTCTATTTGGTAATAGAAACTTCAAGCCGATCCTTCTCCTGTTGATAATTCACGAACAGATTTTCAAATAAAATTAAACGTATATTTATCTATCCGCAAAAAACAAATATATTTATGATTCTTTTTAAAATTCTTACTAGATTCGCTACCAACAATTGGAAGAAGAGATTCAAACATACCGTGATAGCCTACAAGAGAAAGAGCAACAAATCGAACAGCTTCGTCAAGAAATCAAACCAGTTATTTGAAAAAAAAAATTTCGATGTAAAAGATTTGTTCTTCATTTTTTATACTAGGTTGATAATTCACATAGTGGTACTATCGAAGCATTACAGCAGGACATTTCATACCGCCAACGATTACTTGATGAAAAAACATCAATTATTAATGAACATCAACATCATATCAGTGAATTAAAAGTAACGATTCAAGATTATGAACGTAGAGTTAGTAAAGTACAGGAACAATTACAACACGCTGAACAAACAAATTATGTAGAAGATTTTAAATTTACAATTATTTTTTGTTTTATTCATATTTCTTTTAGACACAACAACTTGAAATTGATGATCTCGTACAAAAATATAATTCTTTGAATATTAATTTTACAAGCATTCTTCAAGATAACGAAGTAGGATGATAAATAGTAATTACACGGATATTATAATTCTTGTCTTATAGATTTATTTGAATCAAATAAAAGATTTAGAAATGGAAAGAGTAAATATTATTTAACGAATTATTATGTTTTTCTATGTTTACAATTTTACTAGAAAAGCGGCGGTGGATGTTCATTTGAACAGCGTGAACATTATCAAAGTATCATCGATGCGCTAAACGAAAAATTCGAAAAAGAAAAACCAATTCAGGTAAAATCATAGCAGAAAAGCATGAAAAAGAAAGAGCATGCTGTGTTCATTTGATCAAGTTCAGTAGAGAAATATTGCATTTGAATTTTATTTAGAAAGAAAATCAATCTACTACTAAAGATGAAGTAAGAAAAATGTGCACATGCACATTTGTCAGAACTGTACACATAAGATGTCTAGGGCTTTTTTTTTCTGGCACTTCATCACGAGTTTACTATCATTCTTTTTAACGAGTGCTAGAAAAGCACAACGCGATTTTTCACATTTACTGACTACAGAAATATAGAGAAAAGAAAAGAGTGAGAGAGAGAGAGAGAAGAAGAAGCAGAAGCAAAGATATTTTTTGACTACTCACCGGGTTTGGTATGTAGGAGAAAAAAGGAAGAACAAAAAATATCTTGTTTCTATCAGCAACAACCACAAATTTTGACACTTTCTTGGCGTGAAAATGATAAAAGAATCTATACGATCTCGTTTTGAGAATCTTCAAAATTCATTACATATTTGCAACTGAAGAAGAATTGGAGAGTACTCGTCAAGCCCGTAGTAATTTTGAAAGAGATTATAGTCAAATAATTTTCCGTAGCGATTTAAATAAATAATTTTAACTTGTCATTTTTTTTTATATTGAATTCATTTTTTTTCTTTAGATCATGGATGGCAAGCTCAAATCTGATTTAGAAAATCGTGATCGATTAATTGCAACATTACAACAAACAATATTGGATAAAGATCGAGAGATCAATGTAAGAAAAAAAAGACTAAATGAAAGTAGATCTTAAAAAAATACTGCTTTGCTTTAGAAACTATGTGAAGTTAATGATTACAATCAAAAAAAACTAAAAGAATTTGATAGAAGATTTACTGCTGAATCAACTTCTGACACAGTGTATTCCAGTCGACCTGCACTCACAAATGTATCATTACAAGTCGACATGCAGAAAAAAGAGCGAGTAAGAAAGCGTCGTCGAAAAACAGAAAAAGGTTTGTGCATCTAAATAAGTATATTTATAGGAAATAGAGGATCTAAGAAATCAATTGAAAGATCTACAAAGAGGAAATAAAATGGTACGTTTTTTTTACAATGTGCATAAATATAATCTGAACTAAATATTTTTTCTAGCCCAGTACAACAACTGTTATTCATAGATCAAAAACTCGTGGTAAGTGACAGAATTAGCAGCTACGTTCTTGTTAAGGGATCGAAAAGAAAAAAAGAAAATCGTCATGATTATTTTTGTTTGCTAGCTTTTAAAAATTGATTTAGTATTGAAAAGTTTTGTATTTAGCTTACTTAAATAATATAAAGAGGTTTTAATAGTAACATTTTTTTCTATGTTTTATTCAAGAGACGATTATAATATTGATAATCGACATTTGATTTATTAATGCTAAATTTCATTCTAGTAAGTTCTAATATTGATCAGTTAAATCGTGAAGAACTTTTATATGAGCTTGATGTTGCTTTACAACATATTGAAACTTTAAATGAACAACTGAAAAGTAAGTTTTTAATACACGAAAAAAAAGAAAACTAATGAAAAAACCCTTTTTACAATTATGAAAATAATCGTACTTAAATATCTGCAGACAAAAATCCTTCCCTTACGGAATTACACAAACAATCAGTCGAAGTTCGAGATGAACTTACGCGTCAAAAATATGTTTGTCAAGTTTTATGGCGTAAACTCGATGCATTAATCGATATTCATGGTTCAAACACACGAGCTGAATTAGCTATTGAATTAGCCGATTATAAGGATGAGTTGGGTAAATTAAAAACTCAACAAAGTCGTGCTAACGATTCTCGTCCAGCTAAATTCAATAATAATTCAAGATCATCATCAGGTCTTTACTTAGTATTTGCTGTTGTATATTATTATCATCTTTTGCTTTCCTATTTCCCCTAATATTTTAATACTTTTGCACTGCTTATATTGTCTTTCGTGACTTGTTTACTATTGATTAATGTGATTACTCACGCACTTTTGCTTCCTTTTTAACTTCTCTTTCTCTGTCTACGGAAATTAGAACAAAATCTTAGCGCATTACATAACGGTTTATCATCAATCGGCACGGAGTATCCAACGAAAAATATTAAATCCACGATAGCATTATTGGAACATTCAAATATCGAATGGCAAACGAAATTAGCACGCCTTACAGAACAACTTGGTCGAAGTGAACATCAATCGAGAAATTATCATCGAGAATTAAATAAATATCAAAAGATGCTCTACGAAGCTGGTGCGTATATTTTCTTCATAGGATAATCGTTTTAATGTATTAGCAAGAAAATTTCCTCTTTAATCATTGCTCAAACTAACTCAGCTTTCATGATTAGCTACCGTTATTCATGCAAAAGTCAAATATTCAAAAAATAGCTGCAACAAATATTTATTCTCAATTAAAAGTGAGGCAAAGCAAAGTCATATGATTTCCACTCCGAATCACTTTGAAAAATGTTTCTGTTATCTTTCATTAAAAACTATGAGCATGCCCGTTTTTCTCAACTCAGTTTTAATCAAATAGTTATTAGATTTGTTTCAATTATCTCTGACTCTCATGAATGATGCTTTTCTGATAGGAGCAAACAGATATGTATAGATAAGAACTTAAAATCCATCTGTTCACTTTAAAATTTTTTACTAGTAACAGAATCGCCTATGAACGAATCCTAGATCAAACGTTTTTTAAAGTATAAAAACTTGACTAACATATGCTTGTATTATTTAGGTTTAATAGAATTATCTGTTCGACAGCGTCGACGTAGCGCCGATGATTCAATTATAATCGGTCACATGGATTTAAATAAAAGAAGTGATGATCTCACCGAGATCAGAAATATCGATGAACTTAAAGAAATGATTCATAATCAACGTAAATTTATTCAACAACTGCAAATGCGTGTTCGAATTAAGACATCAGATATAATTCAATCACCAACAATAGACAAACTTAATCAACAAATACAGGTAAATATATGAGTTTAAGGGACTAGAATTACGGAAATTGAGTAGAATTTGTTTCATAGATAGAGATAATTGAGTTATGCTTATAGACTTTGTGTTTTCAACATTGAAAGAATCTAGTTTAAAAATGATTCATAACGTATTTCTTAACTTTCTAATGTCTAAAAGTCAATAAGTGAGATCGGAGTATTTCCATCAGCGTCTTGACTTTTCCTATTGTATTCTAAAAATAAATAAATGCGGAAACATCGGATTTGCATCCGATTGTTATGTGTACTGCAAAAACTGTGTCGATTTATATATGTTGTGAATAATACTGAGAAAAAAAAATTTTGTTTTTGAGGGAATTTCAAACGCAGCATATTTACCCCTATAANATCCCCCCCCCCGCCATCACGGATGGTCTGGTCAATACTGACAATTTTTTCGATAACTCAGCCATTTCTTGACGGATCCCTCTCATCTTCGAATTCGACTGAGATATTAATGAGATCATTCTGTGTACAAAATTTCATGACAATCGGATCAGCCTTTCAGGAGCTATATCATGTAAACGGCCGAACGATCGGACACACTGACCGCTTCTATAGTGTACTCACTTTTGTTTTTGAGTACACAAAAATGAAACATAATTACCGACAGATTGATTTTGATCAAACTGTCTGAAAGAATTGACCAACAGTGTCAGTATGCATCAGTTTTTCATAGTTTTTGGGAAGTGCAATATTGAGGAAACGTTAAATGCACCATATTTGTCTCTATAATATGTCATCATTTAGAACTCTTGACAAGTTATATCTACTTCATAGAAACAACGTTAGTTCTATGGGAAATAAACACATATTATACAGGCAAATTGTCGATATACGTGAGTTTTTCATAGTTTTTTGACACTAAGGTATTGAGGGAATTTCAAACGCAGCATATTTACCCCTATAATTTAGTATTATTTTATAGCCCATGAAATTCTCTATCGAATGGTGTCTAATAGTTGAGTTTTCATTTTTACTATGACAAGATTTTGATTTGCGAAAATTGGAATAGGTCAATATTTGCATAGAAAATAATGATATTTCTTGCTGTAACTCAGTAAATCCTCGACGGATTATTTTCATCTTCGAACTCGACCGAGATATTGATGAGATAATGCTGTGCACAAAATTTCATGGCAATCTGATAAGCCTTTCAGGAGTTATCGTGTAAACAGCCGGACACACTGACCGCTTCTATAGTGTACTCACTTTCGTTTTTGAGTACACAAAAAGAATATTTGAGTACTGTTTAAAGAACATTTTTTGGAGTTAAGCTGGCAATGCTTACTGAATAATATATAACAAACAATTTTCAATCAACTTGAATTATTAAACAATCAAGAAAAACTTCTTTTCGTTTTAGAATCTCAATCTTGTTATTGACACATACCAATCTGAATCAAATTTACTTAAAAATGAACTTAAAAAACTCTATAAAACAATTGAGCATAATAGAAAAATGCAACAAAACTATGAAAAAGTTCTTCAAGAACAACAGATTTCTGTTGAACAAGCCAAAAAACAATTAAAAAGATACGAACAGATGTTCAAAGTTAGATTTGATCTATATTTCACCTTCAAATTAATTTTTTTTTCTTTTAACTAGAAATACGATACTCATTTGCCCATATTCGATGAAAGAAAACAACATTTAATTGATCCGATTGATGACTATGTTATTAATTTAGATATTGATGTACTACAAGAAAGTGAAACGAAAAAAAGTATACTGATTTAAATAAATGATTTGTTTTTTATTTTCATACTATAATATTGTCATCAATATTCTAGACAGACAGAGAAAGAGAAAACCTAGACGATCATACATCGTAATTTCACCATGATTATCTAGCACCTTTCGATTATTGATTAAGCTTCTTTTACCTTCTACACGAATCACTTCTTTTAATACCGATTGCTATTCATCTGCTCTACAAGTTTTTCTTTGCTCAGACTGCAAAGATAAAATATGCGATTCTTTTTTTCTAACGATCACATAAGCACATGACATGTTACAATAGATGAATTTTTTAAATTTTTTGTAAATATTCAGTTAACATTCATTTTATATTCATGTTTAGAAACATCATTGGCTAAAAAAGATAGTGCATTGAGTAGCGCAACAGATACCAATGAATTTCAACGACAGATTCAGGAAAAAGAAGATCAATTCCAAAAATTAAATGCTGATTTCAATAAGAGAGGTGAACAAATTAAAGAACTTACGCTTAAAATTAACAAGTAAGTTAAATATACAAAAACGAAAATAATTATGTTGGCGAAAATCGTCCTCTACGTCTTAAAAGATGGTCAACTCAATATTATTATAGAATAATCTAGTCAGTGTATTATGATAACAGCAATCCACTCGATGTGTTGCCTCTATAAAATTAGTTTCTATTCTTTAATACTACATAAAACTCTTTATAGATTAAACTTTACTCGAGAAAATAGATTCCTTAAAACAATGCTCTGAATATTTCATATGGCGGATGTCCATCAAAATAAAAAAATCGACCGAAATATTAATCTCTCTGAGCAGTTTGATTGTTTAATTCTGCCAATAAAAGAAAATTCTTCAATCATATTGATTTGATTTTCAGTTTGGAACGAGTAAATACAGACGCTGAACGTTATCGTAGTGAATGTGATCAAATTCGTCAAGAATTAACTAGCGGAATTCTTCAAATGGACAATGAATTAAAACAAGCACGTTTACAGATTGATTCTCTCAAATCATACCAACTGCGATATGAGAAAGTCGAAGACAATAATCGACAGTAATATAAATATAAATCCTACTGAAATAATCATAAAAAAGAAAAACGAAAAATTTTCTCATCTAGATTAACTGCTGAAATAAAACGTTTGCAACAAGAAATCGAACGTGGGGAATCTGCTAAGAGTCATTATAAAAGTGAATTTGAAATATTGGAACGAAAACTTCATAACTCTGGTACGAATATGCTCATTCTTTTATCGAATCGTTTTATTTCAATTAACTATTTTAGGTAACACAACTGAAATCGCCGTTGGAAAAAGTGAATTAGCTCAATTATTAGAAGCAATACGTCTTCTTCGTCTTGATCTTGAAGTTAGTATGGAAAAACAAAAAGAATTACAAGCAAGATTAGATGAAAGCCTACGTCGATCAAGAACACCACGTGAATTTACATTCTCTGGTCGTGGAGTTTCATATCCTGACCTACGTATCATTGATACTTCTGGTTTAGTTGGAGCTGAGAATATATCATCATCAACACTGATTGACGAACATCGTATAAGACCTATAGGTTCATCTTCTGTTGAATTTGATCAGGTTGAATTTCGACAACAATATGTTGGAGAAACTGAACAACGAAGTATGTTGAACGTTTTGTTTTGAAGATGATTTTAGATAGACTGATTTTATTTTCATTTTCAGTTCCTACACAACGATATATTATTGGTGAAATTCAAGCTCATAATGAACTTCGCCAATTGATACAGGATATTAAATTTGATTTGAAGGCAATTTTTCCTGAATTAAAAGAAAAACTTGGTGAAAAAATGGTATGTAGATTTAAAAAAGGCAACAAGGATAATTGTTTGTAACAGATAAAATTAATTTGATCTTGACTTTAAACAAAATTTTCTATAGATAGCTAGAGAATAAGAGTGAAGATTGAAAATTTTGCAAATTAGAAAACTGAAGATTAGCTTCAAAATTAGTTTTTAACTTCTACAAAGCAACTTTATGAAGAAAATTATAGAATGACGCGTTAATAGAGTGTAGCATTTAAATAATTTGACATATTCTTAGTCTCATGTATATCAATAGAATTGGAATTTTCAAAAGAAGAAGTCTCTGTAACTATTAAGATTTGCTGCAAAAATTTAAGAGAAAACTCAATATTAGTATTTTTCGTTAGAGCAAAAACTTTCAGAAGATATGTATAGCCATTGAAATGAAAAGATAATTTGTGAATCTTGAATGAACTAACTATTTCTAATATTTCTGTTTTCAATTCTTTAATAGAATTCATCACTTACTGATTTAACAATACGGTCATTTGAAGAACGTTTCAAGTCAATAGATGAACGTTTAACACATATTCTTGATTTAATTGAAGCATACTGGCAACATGATCTACCAGAGAAAAATCAATATAATGAACATATCTTTGTCGATTATCGTCTTGCTGAAGAAGTATTTAATATTAATGAAAATTTTCTTCTCTTTTATTTAATTTTCTTCATTTTTAGAATAAACGTCTTTTATGGCATCAAAAGAAATATGTCCAAGATATTCAAACTCTAAAACAAAAATATCGAGAACAATCCAGTCATTTAGATCAACTACTCGCTCAATTGACGGTAAGTTATTAAAATCAAATAAAGTAAAATAAAAAAATCAGAAAAACAATTTTCTGGGTTTTCCTTGTTTTTCTTTTTTCTCAATCTCTTTAAAAAAAAGCTTATACGAAGAGATTAATCAATATTCGTTTCCTTATTTAATATGAATTATTGCAGAAAGCAAATCGTAGAAAAGCCGACACAGGCGAATGTTTGGCATTGTTACGTAAGTTTTTATTTTTGTTGATACAAATCAAAAAAAAAATACCATTCACCAATCAAATAACTAAATTCACTGATATTATAGTTTATTAAATGTAGTTGCATGTGTTTGGTGTAGTTGATGTAGTATTCACGAATTGTTTTTGTTTGCTTTTCACTATGTTTTGTGTGTATTTGTGGTTGTTTATTCTTTAGCTTATTGATTATGATGAATTTATGGCACTTTTTATGTTTTGACTATTTTATTTTAACTATGCTTTTATCTTGTTGAATCAAACTTTCTTCGTAATTCGTAAATAAGAAAATGAATTATGAATGAAAAGAAGTAAATCAAGGTAAAAATGAGATCAGAATGTAGAAAGAACGTTTTGACATGACACTATTTTTAGCACATTTTACGTGATAGTCTACAGAGAATATAACCTATTTCCGCTTAGATGGGTTCCATCGTCTTGGATGGCAAATTACAAAAAAGACTAATAAGGACCGCCTTGAAAAAATAATATTAGAAATACGTTTTTAATGTAATAGCAATATAATAACTCGTAGGATATATTTCATAAATATTGAATGCAGAATGATAAAATTACAGACTCATTTTTCATGATTACTGATATAAGTAGGCAGAAGATAGTTTTCTTTGTAGTTGAAGTACAAAACTAAATCTTTTATATATAGAAATTTGTCTTTACTGTTATGTTAAACTTAAGAGAAAATCTATTATTTCACATGAGAGACAGCCTTCTTTGAATTTGAGAATCATTAAAACTTGCCAATACCATTAAAATGTTTAGAAATACAGCGAAAATATTTTCTACGAAACTAAAAATTGCTTGAACAATTCCTGTTTATCATTTGAATGATCATTTTGCAGTTCTTACGAATAGGTAGCCAGAGTTCTCTAGAACGACATTATATAGCTATATTCGGAAAGAATTTCAAACGAAGATTTACTTTTGACGTAATCATCTGTTTTTGAAATAAAAAATAAGTAGATTTTTGTTCGACATTTGCAAACTGCCGCTGAAAATCAGTTTAACTTAGAGCAGTATCCTAATTTAACAACGAAACTTGATTAAACTTATGCTATTAGCAAAATTTACGACTTGCAAGCAAGAATCTACTCAAAAGCTTCTCTTTAGTTTTGACCTATATGACATGGTCATACAAAAGTTGGAAAGACTTTTTTTGTTCATACTATGCTGAACTAGAGCATTAAGGATGTCCTGCAATGTAAGCAGTAGACTGCACACGATAATCATAATGTATAAACTGTCAAAAAGTTAGATTATCATAGACATCAACTGATAAGACGCTAATATCATATTGAATTTATAGAAGAATATATTTTTCCGAAATGGAAACACTATAATTCAATGGTGCATTTTTATTAAAATATTAATCAAAAGAAAATCATGATAAATTTCGTATTAGATTATGATAAATAAGTCTAATTTGATGTTGTTTTTCTTTGTTTTAGTCCGACCGACGTTAGATGTTCTTCAAAAAGCTCGCACGAATATCGAACATCATTTAAAAGAGTCCAATACAAATACAAACCCACCTGGTAGTGCTCAATCATCACATCGTCGTCATCGTACTAATCGTAAAGACTAGATCGGTTCGATTGGCTTCAATCGGAAGTTTTCTTGTGTTTTTCTTTCTTTTTAAATTTTCTCTAAATATTTTCTTTTTGAGTGCATGTGTGTTTGTCGATGTCTCAGGTTTTTAAGTTTTGTTTTTTGAATTGATTGATATTCATCTGTCTAAAATCGTTTTTTTTTGTTTTCTATGATAAAATATAATTTAATTAAAATTATTATGATCAAAATATAAAATTAATTGAATCATTGCATGAACTCTAAAGTCTTTACAATTTTTCATCGGTCAAAAATTTATTGAGATAATATATAAATTGGATAAACGTATCGTTACATATCCTTGAGTCATTTGTAATGTATTATATTTTTCTTTTGCCAATACTTATAATGATAAAATATTATGGAACTAATCATATGATCAATTAGAATTATTTCCAAGCTATAGTTTAACGATATAAGCTAGTCTACAGCATAAGTTTGTTGCTAGTCGGTCGTAGTTCTCAATGCAAATATTGTTTTTTCTTGATAGTTAATGAAATATGTCAAGGGGGAAACAGCAGACTCCATCTGACTCCGAGGAGTTAGAGTCTGCTGTTTCCCCCTTGACATATGTTCAGTTCTTTTTTTTGCAGAGTTGTTTTCAAGATCTTAATGCTGAAATTTAAATAACGAAAAAGATTAAATTAACGATGGAAATCAGTTGAGGTCATTACTATCAAATTAATCGAGTGCGTCATAGAAAGAGTAGGCTTCGAGTGAATGAATCATTGCTGCCTCAATCTATCTGATACATTAATTTTGTTTAGCAGGAAAAGAGAACAGTCCATATATTCGATAGTTGCGAAATGTCAAATATCGAATCAAGAAAGATGAAGTTTTCGATTTTGATTGATTGTATAGAAGAAAATGCATTTAGTGTCTTTTTCACATTCCTGCTGATCTTATGGGAATAGCTATTTATGCAATCAGAAATTCTTTTCCTCGAGTATCTTAACCTTCTCTGTACTTTGACTGTAATCATTTGCTCTACTGTTCTCAATAAAGTAAAGACTGTTATATATATATATATTTTTTGCTTGTGTGGTTTTTGTTGCTGACAATAATTGTGCTGAAGTTAGTTAGTAACTAAATTACTACTTAGGTCAGTTCAAAAGTAGTTGCGAAGGTATATCAATTTCTTATAGAAACTTCTGAGGAATGTTTTTCGCTACAGTCTGATAGAGAAAAGAAAGCTCTATTTTTCTATGCTATTTGATCGTACTTTAACTAATGGGATGATAATAAATTTTTCATAAGACGTTTTTCGTTTACATGGTTTCGGGTTGTAGTTGTACATCGCACTTTTCATTTCCTTGTTAGTTGTATTAACAACCAAAATATGTCATATCATGCAGCGTGAAAAACTCTACAATCTGCATAGTATAGTTTATTGAAATCGTTTTGAAAGAAAGAAAAATTCTATACGATCAGTTTTTTACAACGGCCAAAGTTCGATCACTCAACCCCTTGCCCATTTTGAAAAGAAAAAGTGCAACTAGAAAATAAGTGGTCTTATGGAAATTGTAGAGCTACTCATGCTGCAACTTATGACATATTTTGGTTGTTAGTATAATGTATTAGTGAACTAAAAAAGACTAAACGGTCTGACACATTGTGACCTAGTACAACTAGCAGACATGTTAAAGAAAAACGTCTTATGAAAAATTCATTATCATCACATTAGTTAAAGTATGATCAAATGAGTTATGGCATAATCCCATTACACCGGGTAACGACTTTTCTAGTATAACGCGAGTCCTCACTGTGATTCCCTAAAATAATTCCCTCGTGTAGAAAACGCAGTGCCATTGCACTGCATTCCTTAATACTATATGATAGAAGTTGAGGAATGTGAGTGAATTTGGTGTAATGACTTTTGATGCAATGATTATCTGTATGACTATATGATAGAAGTTGAGGAATGTGAGTGAATTTGGTGTGATGACAATCATGAAGCGATGTTGCAAAGTTATTTGTCATAGCGGAAAATGTGCTTCATTCTAATTGGGGGTCGGGGTGCGAGTGGGAGTAGGTGATGGTGTCGTATCTTCTCAAGCACACCCACACCGTCATATCGATAGTCATTGCACCAAAAGCCATTACACCAAATTCACTCACATTCCTCAACTTCTATCATATAGTCATATCGATAGTCATTACACTAAATGGACTGATAGTTGCTACCTCATAGCAAGTATACTTTAGCTAGTAAAAAGATATCTAGCTCGTCTGAGTCGAACACTCGTTGGGTATTATGACGGTTGATTCTCGTTACCCCATGTTTAGGTATTATGACATCTATGAATCAAATAGCATAGAAAAATAGAGCTTTTTTTCTCTATCAGACTGTAGAGAAAAGAAGTTCATCAGAACTTTCCATAAGAAATTGATATACCTCCGCAACTACTTTTGGACTGACCTAAGCACAAATAAGCATCGAGCTGTAATATATCGAAGTGAAAAGAAAATCTCATATGTCGGACGAGGTTTGTTTTTTGTTTATCCTAATCTTGTAATTTTCTCGACGAAATCAAGAATATAATTAGGCTGAGAATTTTCTTCCGCTAGATTTTCATTTGCAAATTCTCCTGTTTCCAGCGTAAGATTCTAAGTCTATGTTTTTTTTGAAATAATTAGTAATTTCAAAGAAAATTATTCATTTATATAATATATACGTAAGGTGTATCAAAGTCAAAAATCGTACAGGAGAAAAAAAATCCTTTTATTATTACATGGTTAGATAGAGCTCGATGGGTAGATCATGAATAACAACTTTAAAATGTTTCTAGGCTCCCGTTTTGGTTGAGAAATTTTCAAAATACAAACTGCACCTGAAAAAGTGAATATTTCACTTTCGTAGAGAAAACTCGAACGTAGCTTCTCAAAAGAGATACTTTTTAAAAAAATACCCATAGCTACTTAACGATTTACTATAACTACATAATGACTTCTTATAGCTGTTTAATGAATTTATAGCTACCGAGGTTGATCAAAACGGACTCGTTTACGGTCTGTTTATCGACGGTAAACGATGTCAAAACGGTATATTTACGGCAGTAAATAGGCCGTATTTATCCGTAATATCTGGCGCACTAATACGGCACCGTAAACGGGACTGAATTTTCATGGTCTACGGCTGTTTGTGCTCCGTACTCTCATGACAATACGGTCCGTATTACTGCGCCAGATATTACGGTAAACTTTCGCCCGTAAAATAGTCGTAAAGTAACCGTCAATGGCCGTATACGGACCGTACTGTTCGACCTGGGTAGTGGATTATTGTATAGCTGCTTCCAACTTTACTATAATTATTCAAAGATCACGCATTTATTGAAAGTTCATGTACCTCTTTAAAGATTCTACATCAATTTAAAAAATGTATCTCAGCCATATTACAAAGAAGAGACAAACCTTATTAATATGACTTCACATATTTTTCCAAAAACTCCCATTACGTATCTCTTCCTCTTTTATATCATAAATATTTGAATATTCTAATGAATCAAATACAGATTCACATTATGAATACAAATTGTTTTACTTGAATTTATCTGAGAAACAGTATGATAAACCTGAATAATAAAAAAACAACATCAACTCATGCACATTTGAAAGTAATCCGAAATATAATAGAAATGCAAATTTCAAGCATTTCGATTATTTCATCGTCAACTAAACATGAAGACTTACATGTTTCACCTTCTCTTTAGTGCATCCCCTTTCAGCCCCCTTACTCCTTTATGTCATTCATAATGTTGGTATCATAAATATTTGATTATTCTCATGAATTCTATATACATTCACATTGTGAATACAAAATGTTTTGTTTGAATTTTGCCTTAAAAACAATATAATGATAGTCATTCAGTAGCTGTACGACTCATTCAGTAGCTATACGATTCATTCAGTAGTTATTCGAAAGCAGTAAGTGGTTATGTGCTTAAGAAAATGCAGCAGACTATATTAAAAAAGTATCTCTTTTGAGAATGAGTCAACTCGAAATGTACCTAGTTTAATAATGTTTTACGTTTAGAAGACTATCATCCTCGAATTTAGCATGAAAAATCTGAATCTACTGATGTAACGTTGACCAGTAAAAAGCATAATTTTCATGTTTAAGGACCTCAACTAGGTCCTCATATAGACACTTTGAAATTGATGTATCGTAAAATCATCAATTATTTTTTTTGAAAGCAACTCTCGGATTTTCTTATATGATTCGAACCGTAGAGCGATAGCGAACAAAAGTATATATTCAGTTCGAAAAATATTGTTCCCTCTTTGAGAAAATCCATTTTTACTAGATCATTGGCTATAGGTTAAATAATTGTACTCTTATTTCAGGATTTCGACTATCAAAACTCAATTTTCATGCAAAATAAACGTTAGATTCGGAATCAGCAGGAAAACTACATTGACTATTACAAATTTTATCAAAAAATATTTTTTATCAAAATTCCAGCCTACTCCCCCTCAGTCATTTTTTTTCTAGATTTGCTCCTGTGGTATACACCACAGGTAAAATTTAAAAAAAAATTATTTTTTTACTGGTCAACGTTACATCAGTAGATTCAGATTTTTCATGCTAAATTCGAGGATGATAGTCTTCTAAACGTAAAACATTATTAAACTAGGTACATTTCGAGTTTTCTCTAAAAAAAATGAAATATTCACTTTTTCAAGTGCAGTTTGTATTTTGAAAATTTCTCAACCAAAACGGAAGCCTAGAAACATTTTACATTTTAAAGTTGATATTCATGATCTACTCGTCGAGCTCTATCTAACCATGTAATAATAGAAGGATTTTTTTCTCCTGTTCGATTTTTTTTCTTTGGTACATCTTATGTATATATTATTTACTATTTACTATCGTATTTTTTGTTTTTCAGTCTTCTTTACCGTACTTTTCAAGTTAGTAATTTCGTTTTCATCTATACATGTAAGAACGACTCCCTTGCCACTTATTTGCGCACAACACCAGAAGATTCTATTTTATTGGGTCGATTGAACTATAATTGATTTAAATGAATAGTTAAGATTGATACGCCTACGAATACTAATTCAGTGTTATGTCACGCAAAAAAATGCTTAGACGTGCGCATATAACTTTGCCGTGTCAACATTGAAAAGAGCCGTGATGAAGCTAATTGTTTTCAATCCAAGATGTAGTTGAACAAGAAAGCTTAATTGCACCGTAGAAAATTTACCATTATCTTTACAATATAGATTTAAATAGCAAAAAGTAGATTCACAATATATCATTTAGGTTATAGTTTAATGTATTAGTTGCTATCGTGAGCTTCACAGTTTGTAAGTGTTACTAGCTCTTTTTCCTTTATTAATAGTCATATCGATGAATGGACTCTCAGAACTATTTTCTGAGTAGAGTGCAAAAAAATACACAAAAAGAAAAGAAATATAAAGAGAGAAACCTTGTAGAAATAAAAGGATAGACCAAACATCTGTAAGATGGTAGTTAAGTTCATACTATTGATCATTCCTAGTCGAACAATGATAGTGTTATAATACAACAATATTTTCTACAATACCAATGACAACTTTGCCTTTAGTACGGTAAGTAAATATTAGTTTGAGGTTTTCTTTTTCTTCTAAATTTACAATAAAAAAATATATGAAAGAAAGTATAAGTATTATTTATCCATTTTGATTTCATATGATTAACGGATGAACACTTACAGGCAATAGAATACCAATAGATGAACACAAATGAAATGGAGTATGTGATCGGTAAGACAAGAAAGGGGATTAGAATAAAAACCAAAAGTTTTCTTTTTGTTTTGACTTATACTAAAAAAACACTGATTGAAGATTGTTTGTTAATTGATTGAGAGGACTAAATAAGTGTTATCTTAACAGAATTAATACAGAAACGTTTTTCAAAAGAAAATAGTAGTCTACTATGTGAAAGTTCCTATCAAATTGACAAGTTTTCTATAAGTTGATATTACTTTGAAAGATTGTAAATAATTTTTAGGAAAATTTTTTCTAAGTGTTCCATTTGATAGATCTTCAGTTTTTAATTGAAATATCTTTATTCCTAACAATAATTTTTCTATGTAAGAATACAATCACTAAATTATCCATACGTTCAGATGTTTTTATATTTCTTCGCTGCAAGAAAATTGTTTAGCATTCAGCGAGCAAATAAATGAATCTACTTGTTATTTTTCTTTTCTTATATGCATGCGCATAGACAAAAAGGAATCGAGCATAGACTTTTATTTTTAGAACAAGCAATCATTTTCTAACAATTTTCTAATAGATTTCATAAATAATGGTCGATCTACTTATAAAATTTACAAGTTTAATACATGTTGCAAGAATTTTTTTTTATTTTACTTTTTTTTGTTAATATTTCGAGCATGAAAGAAATTATACTAACAGAACTTTACACTTCGAAAGTAAGTAATCACCTTGTCTACGATCTAGTGTAATCTGTAATTGAAAGCAAGCGAACGAAAATATTTTATAGCTTAGAATATACAATTTAATAAAGAATATCTATGTAGAACACAACTTGTATTATATAATTTTATTTAAGAGCATATTTGATTTAAAAAAAATGATTGCTAAGCACGATTGCCTGAGTTTCATCAAATAGAGGTAATATGTTGTTTTCTTGCACTGCATTCATTTCGCTCGACAGTAAGCTTTATTTTAAGTAAAATGACAGCTTCTACAGTTGTTGTCAAAACAAGCATTCTATGAATAGTAACTTTATTAAGATCAGATCAGTCGGTATAGATCTTGTCAAGACAATTTAATTTCCTGTGCAGGATACGTTTTAATGATGCTCTCCGGAAAAAAAAGAATTGTTTAGACATCGATACCCCCATAAATGATTTATATTATCTGAAATTAATTCGATTAAGATTACCGAATGTTTTTTATATTCTCTTAAATTTTTAGAAGAAAAGTGAAAAAATTATATGATTTAGAAATTCTATGCCTTTTATTAGATCATTTAGCAGAATCAAATTTCATTTCCATACTCCATTTACACGGAGTAATTTCAATAATGTATGATTTCTTCATTCGAATATTTAAAAAAGAAAAGGGGAAGAATCTTGCAAAACCTATTGGTAATAACTGGATTTTATTACGCACTTGAGTTTCTAGTTATTACTTATTTGTGCGCCTGTATTATTTACTATTTGAATACTCCTATGAGACAATTGTTAATATAGTATCCCTATGTCAATCTATTGAAATGGTTATTTGTAGGATTATTTTCAAAATAAAATTATAACATTGAGAGATAGCTCATATTTTTCTTTGAAAAACTGAACTGAAGACGTTATAGGATATGCACCGCCATTTGTTGATAGAGAGGAAAGGCAATCATAATTTCCATACTTGATTCTTCTGCATACATTTGACTTTATGTCAAATGTAAGGAATATTTCTAGTCTTTCTGGAAAAGAAAAGACTTTAAAATTTGAATAACTAATTTACACCATATCTCAACATCCTGTCTGTTGTAAACTGAAGCAGCCATATTTATTGCTCATGACTTGTTCTACTATTATGAAGATTTATTCATTTTTCTCTTCTTTTGTAATTCCTTTGTGTATCATAGATATATCTATTTGAGGAAAGAAAAAAAGAACTAGCACAATACTCGTGTGTAACATAGTTAGAGTTGTGTTCGTGTATGATTTCTTTATGGTTATCGACATGATATAAACATTAAACTATTGTGTCAGCTGATGCAGTGAATGAAAATAATACATAAGCTGGCAACAACAAAGCAAAGTAACTATTAAAAGTTTAATTCTTATAACAAGATATATAAATGAAGGTTCGCATTATTGATTACTAATTCATATAAAAACAAAAAGGAAAAATATAATTATATAGGCACAATATCAATTGTTCGTGAGGAAAATTTTCTTTCTCATATCCGCTTTTTCTGTCTAAATCAGGTAGTCTGCTGATTAGTAGGACAAAAATAGCCTATGAATAAAATTTACTCAAGCAGATACATACATACACATATACGTGCTTTATTTATAAAATAAACATTAAGATCTGATCAAAACAACAGACGTAGATGTGTAACAGAGAGATACTGTATTTTCCCTACTATCTGGATTTCTTGTTTATATATATCAAACTAATGGATAACAATTATTTGTCGTCTTCGCGGTGTATATATATAAGTTCTGATAATAGAAAATCAATTATCAAGATATGAGTTGAGTTATTGTTTTTTGTGTACTCAAAAAAAGTGTGTACACTTTAGATTCGGTCAGTGTGTCCGACCGTTAACACGATAACTCTTGCAAACTTCATCCAATTGTCATGAAATTTTGTACACATAATGATCTCATTAATATCTCAGTCGAGTTCGAAGATGAGAAGGATCCGTCAAGAAATGGCTNGGGTATAGGGATTTTTCAAAAAAAAATTTTTTTTCTCCGTATTATTCACAACATATATAAATCGACTCA
This sequence comes from Rotaria socialis, assembly GCA_905331475.1. NCBI lineage: Eukaryota > Metazoa > Rotifera > Eurotatoria > Philodinida > Philodinidae > Rotaria > Rotaria socialis. The sequence continues at coordinate 43,325 of CAJNYU010002647.1, read as the reverse complement.
GTTTTTGCAGTACATATAACAGTCGGACGCGAATCCGATGTTTCCTCATTTATTTTCTACTTGTTACAGTAGAATTTTTATGAAAACCAACAATATATTCGCACATTTGTAGAGACTAGGACTGATTTGTCTGCACTAATAGACAAAACAGAGATTCATTTGAATTTACTATATCTATTGTATGGATATTTTATAATAGAAACAGAAATTGTAATCAATTCTAGGAACTCTTTTCTTTTTATTCCCTTTAGAGTTTTCAATTGATCAAGCTTTCATGACACACATATCCACGGTTTTTGCACTAACTGATCATAAAAATAAATGAAGTGTGATTAGAATAAATATCAACCAAAAGCATTTACATCAGAACCGCAGTTGTTAAGTTTTCTATCAATTAGCAGTCAGCATTTTTCTCTGATACACAGCTGTTCAATTATATAGCCCTTGTTAAAAAAATAAAAGTAAAAATCGACAATCTGATTTCGTATGCGCGACGTGTAATATCGCAAGTAGTTTCAATTATAAATTACAATGGAAAGATGACTCCTTTTTATTTCTGAGAAATAAATAGTTAGATGAACACATATGTTAGGCTTTATTTGCATGCCCTATCTTAAATAAAATTAGTTTTTTATGCGTAGGATGTATCAGATAAATCTAAAGTCATGTACTAATACCTAAGACAATAAAAAAAATATTCACCAGCCGTCTCTACTAAAATAACCTACATAGAAAACATCTTTTGCCGTGGCAAAAACTAATTATAGTTTTTGAATTTCGAAGTGTTTCTGATTGATGACGCCGGAGACAAAAGGAAACGGATATAAAAGATGAAAAGAAATGTTCTTCTTTTCTTTTTAGCTCTCAAGATGCATACTATGCATCCAACAATTCTCCAGTCGCGTTAACACCTATATTTACGTCCATAACTAAATCTGCTTCTGCCTACAAATCTTATATAGCTAGTGTAAACATGACATGGTCATCACAACTTGAATCATTATGCTATATTGTAATTGCATTAACCGGTCTGGTTGGTAATACAACAACAATTATTATTTTCTCTCAACGACGTTTACGATCATTACGTTCATCATTTTTTCTTACTTGTCTCGCAATAACTGATCTTATATTTATACTGATACTTGTTATAGTTTTTCTTCATCGATTAAATGTCCCAGTTATGACTACACCTGTTTGTATGCTAACTATTTATTTAAGTCATATAGCATCTTTTTTATCATCAAATTTCACACTGGCCTATACTCTACATCGTCTTATCGCTGTATTTTTTCCAATAAAAGCAACAACATTTTTAAAACAACGCACAAATCGTATAGTAGCATTTGCATTATTCATATTTGCATGTTCATTTTATTCATTATCATTTCCTGTAACAACAACTAAACTTGTTTCAAATACAACCAATGTTGTCGATTGTGAAGAAGATCGAGGCAAACCATTGTTATTTCCATTTCTTGTTTTGGATACATTATTTACGTTTATTATCCCATTTTCATGCATAGCCTGTATGAATCTAGCTATTGTTTATAAACTTCATTCGAATTTTTCATTAAAACAATCTATGCCAATATCAAATGCATCAACGCCTGCTTTATGTCCATCAGCAAAAGCATCAACTAATTCATCATGTCAGTCACAAACAGAAGCAATGGAATTACAAAAATTGAATAACAATAACAATAATGCTACTAAAACTAATAGTCAAAGTAGTAATGCCAATTATACTACTCAAAGTAAAATAAATCATCATCGTTTACGACAACAAAATCATTTATTTATATGTGATCGTCCTATGGAAAGACGTAAAAGGTCAAGAAATAGTGGATCATTAACGTCTATTACATCAACACGAAACGTATCATTATATCACAAGAATACTTCAATTCGAATAAGTTCAACTCAATGTCGAGCGACAGCATCAGCTAAAACAACTAAAATGCTGTTAGCTGCTTCAACTGTATTTCTAGTTTTCAATTTACCTTATCATTCATTATTATTCTGTTTTCTATTTACTCGAGAACAACCATCGTGGATGGCTCATGCCGTAAATATCGCTCGTCTTTGGTTTTTTGCATCATTTTGTGTAAATTTTTTCGTCTACGTCATTTGTGGTCAACGTTTTCGTAGGGAAGTTGTTCGTCTATTTAGTTGTACAATTCTTCGACGATACTTTACATCGCATAGTCAAGCAAAAACTCAAGAACGTCAAAATAGCATTTGTTTAGGTCATCGCTTATTCAGAGCAGAATCACCACATGCATCGCATTCAAACTAAATAATATTCCATCGTTGTGTTCCTTATCGTCTCACTGAATATTTTCGTTCATATTTCTGTGGGACATATCACTTTTTCCTTCTTCTCTCATTTTTCATTTTCTAAATAACAATAAAAAGATGAATATATTCATAATTACTCTTTTTATGCTTATTTGCTTGAAAAAAAAGAAGAGAAAGTCCTCGTATTTAGTAAATCCTATGTTAACTAAGAAAAGGAATCATCTTTTTCTCTATATGAGCCAGTCCATGTAAGCGACGCTCGAACCTGCTGAAACGATGTCATCCGATTTCACTCAATTTTGTATATGTTGTAGAGGGAAGATCGCTGAGAATTTTCACGA
>CAJNYU010002647.1:0-39705 GCA_905331475.1 Rotaria socialis | reverse complement strand
CGACATCAAACTTGACAGAAATAAATGTCAGCATACATGATGAAAGTAGAGCCTCAGAAGAAAATAAAACAAGGCTCATCGTGTATAAGCGTTCTTCTAACAATTATCGAAATGTGTATTATTAGGGGTAGCAATAACTTTTTATTGCTACCCTTTAATTTTCATAGGGATAGAAATTGATACCCCTCGCATAGCTGGCGCGCCGCCTATGGCTAAGTAGGCGGGTTCTATCCTTGGTTTTGAAGTTTTCATGAATTTTTTGAACTGCCTGCTGTAAAAATAGAGAAATTTTGTGAAGATAAAAGGATATGTTCATGGTGAATTCAAACCAAACTACGAAAACAAGGATATTTCAGCAACGGTCGGACACCTTCATGAATCGACCATTTTTTCAGCCATTTTTCTTATTTCCATGTTTTCTTCAAACTCATTCATCATGGAATTAGATACGTTTTTGTCGTAGTCTCTAACTAGGACATCATGGAAATTATCGTTTTTTCCTTGTTGGAATCCTCTCTTTTCTCAATAAGTAGCCAAAACCTTCACCAGAACTTCAGAGTTGACCCTCAAAGTACCTTACTTATCAGGCAGTTTTCATTTGAAGCCTCTAAAAAATTCTATAACTGGATAGTACTTACAAATTTGATGATAATACATAGAAAATTCGCAACTAAATATCGTTCGCCGCATAAGAAATTGTCTCATGCTCTCGAAATCCGCAAAAAATTGGCGATTAATCGCGATCGATTGAAACGATAATCGTGCACTGAGTCGCCGTCTTTTTGTGATATTTTCAGCGATTATTGTGATAAATCGCGATTTATTTACCAATTATTTTGAATATCAACCATTGGGTTATCGTTAATTTGACGCAATCCAATAGAGATTTTATTTTATTTTTATCGGCTACATCTAATCTGTTCAGTTTGCTTTTATTTTAACAAAATCAAACCCTTTTTTCATCTGGTATCATAGAAATAACAGTAAAAATAAGAAGAAATCACAAGTTATCCATGCACCACTAGACATTGCACTGGTGAAGAGGAAAATTTTATCAATAGTATATAAAACACATTTATTTGGTTTCGTTCGATCAGCTGGAATTTGAATGAGGTCAACTTCTTCACATGCGCTGAATCTGTAAACCTATAGAGCAAAAGCTAGAAAGAAAGCTAATACAAATCTACTTACACAACTACCACCATTGGTACACTGAAAACAAAAAAGTTACCGTACCGAACTTAAAAAGGTTCCGAATTTTGAAACGAATTCTAAACCTTTTTAAGTATCGTACGAAACTGGTTTAGTATGAAACTTATTCCAATAGACAAACTTAAAGTTAGGTTTCGCAGATTGAGTTCNTGATCCAAGTTATCCTTTTCTTGCGTCAGAAATCTTTATGTCGATCATCAAACTCCAAAAACTCATATTACCAACTATATTCCTTACACAGAAAAGGAATAAACGGGGTCAATAATGCTGTTCTCAATTAGTTTACCACTCTACTTCAAGATAATATAAACAGATCAACTCATCTTGAATTTCATATTTTCCGATGGCCAGACAGGCCGTTATAATGATAGTTCTGCTTTACAGAGCTCGATACGTAAAGTTAAAACGTCAGAATTGCACGAGTATCATCGCAAACTCTTTCTATTATTTCAAATTCACCCAAATTAAGAATGACTCTCCGAGAATTACCGTTCGGAACGGGTTCAAAATGCTATTTCTAGTTGCCTAATCTTAGCTTCAGAGATTAAGACTCTAGGGAATGCACGATGAGACGTTCAAAATGTAACAGGAGGATACCAAACGAACAACCTTACTTCACTGGCTTTACATAAGACACAAATAGAAAATATTTCAATGAATTAGCCAGACTTGCCAACTATTAAAAACACTAGACCATAACCAGACTGTTGACTTGAATAATCCGAACCGAGTCAAAGTTTAAATATGACATCCATACCGATATCAATACTTCGGCTTAATAATCATGCAATAGAAAAAAATAATCATAGTTTTTGTGTTGAAATTATTTGCCAAACTGTTTAGTTGGGCAATCTGAATGAAAGAAACATATGTGGAGGCTAGCTATAAGTAAATATTTCCTATAAATAATCTACAACAATGAAAAAGCGCCTATACTGTTCAATGTAGAATGACTTGAAATACCACTCGGTTGCATAGTGATTTGTGCGAAGAAAAGAATTTTCAAAGTTAAATTTAGTTTGAAGCGAAAGTTTATATATAACACGCTGCAACAAAGAAAAGAAAGTTATTATGTAAAATGCTGAGTTACCTGAAATATTCTTCAGTTCTGCAAGTTGAACGAAGCAAAACATTTTCGGATTTACATTTAGATTGAGAAGAGTATTTCTATTTAATAATTTACAATAGAGGAAAGAAGGATATACAGTAATCCCAAATATAGATTTACCTGAAATATTGCTAAGGTGAACGACTTGGATGAAAGAAGCTTTTTGAAAGTTGAATGAAACCTGAAGCGAGCATTTTGACCTAATAATATAAAACAAAGATATAGTTATAGTGTTAAGTGTAGAATTACCTGACATAATGTTGAATGGAATGACTTGAAAGAAATTTAACCCTTTCAATATACAATATAACTGCAAATATAAATTCTCGTAATCTATGGCAGAAGAAAAAACAAATATAATTGTTGCAAGTAAAATTGTCTTATTTGTTCACCTCAAAGATTTGAAGAGCAATGTGAGTATTGAATGTGATTTGAGATAGATGTTTGAATTGGGTAATCTAAAACAGAAAACCAAAAATTGCCATTCAAAAGATGGAATTACCTGGCAAATAGTTCCGTTGGACAATGTGCAAAAAAACCAATGGCATTGGCTCTAAATATACACTCATATAAACATTGAAATTGAAAAGTCTATAATAGATAGCTGAGATTGATAGTTTTAAGGATAAGCGTACATCATGGAGGATTGTGATGGCAAATTTAAAAGAATAGTACTTCAATTTCTCAGGTGGACGAACCTATTAGAGGTATATTACGAAACGTGCAAGAGTTTCATACAAAACTTGACTCAACTTTGACTTTCACAAAAGTATGGTACGAAACCTCTGGCACTTCAGAACCTTATAAAATGATCGTACCGAACTTTTTCTAGTACTAAACCTACAAAAGTTTTCGTAGGTTTATACCATAACTGTAGGGGTTTAATAAGTTACCACCAAACCTGAAAGGTTTCGTACAGCACCTTTATTGTTTTTTTTAGTGCAGTGTTTGTGGGTGTTTGAATTTCTGTGCCGTCGAACAATGTAATTCGAATCTAGGGAAAAATAAATGAATAATTTATTTCAATCTATGTTCTCACTTGATGATGTCACATAGATTTCACCATTTTCTTTTGAGTGTGTAAAATTAAATTGAGTGTTTGTTTTTGGTGATCATATGATTGTATAAGACTATATCTATTTCTTTACGAAGATGAATAAAAAAAGCAAAAAATTTGAAAAATGAAATACAAGGAAATCTATTAAAGAGACTGCCAAAGATAACAAACAAAGAAATGTGAAAAGCACGTGAAAGGCGCATTCATCAAACATGATCTTGAAGTACACGAAAGATTCTCGATCACTCGCAAATAAGTCAATTACTTACACTAGAAAGAATAGATATAATATCAAAATAGGTATCAAAGAAAAATCCAATTAATCGTATTTATAACCAACTAATGAATACAAAGAGTGATAGAAACGTTGATCATTGTGATGATTTTTTAAACCAAATTAATGCTATCCTACTGGCATCAAATAAATTAGTTTTAAACTTTCTTTTGTTCTGTAATAATTACACTTCTAAAACAAGAATTTGATATATGCTTGATGTGAAAATATAGATTATTTAACAGAAAACATGCACGTTTAAAACGCAAGCTTCGATTAATCGCGATTAGTGAATATGAATTTTTGATTATTACACGATTAATCGTTCTTTTCTCCGAAAGTTGCGATAAAGTATGTTTTAATTATTACCAGCTCTGTGAAATCTGATAACTCAGCACTTTACACCGATTTCTTCAAGATCACCAAAATCGCGGCGATTTTCACGATATCGGATGCTTACAAAAACATGAAAACTCGATTTCTGGACGAGCATTTTCAGTACGAACAAAACTTTGGAGAAAACTATTTTTGCTTAATAAAGAAACTTCTTTGTGATATTAATTCGAGATCTGAATTGCGATCTGTTTAGTAGATACATAAATGCACAAAACACCAAAACTTTGTATATTTTTCAGCGATTTGGCTGTTGAAGTTGAATCATATATCTTTGATATGTTTGAATTCATTTGTTTTAGGAAATACCTGTAAACTTCAAATAAGCTCACAGTGAAAATTTGAACTACAATAGATGTATCCTTCATGAGATATCGGTGCCAAAAAAGATCGAAAGAAGGATGATTTTTTCACCAAAATGGCCTTAGAACAACTTGAATATCTCAAGAACGGTATTATATTTTTTCAATTTGCTTGCATAGAAACTCGCGAACAACTCATCTCTATAGCTAATGTACGGTCATGAAAGTCGTTAATGACATAGCCAGTGATGTCTATGGGAAACCAATGGTAATTCTTGTCGAATGCCTCACACACCCCTATACGAAAATGACTTGCTGTACAGGCCATTTATGGAGATCCCACGCTGATTTTTTTTATAGAATTGTAGAGCAGAGATCAGACTACCAACTTGTAAAAAGCACCTCCGCAGCTAGCTCATATTATAGGAGAAAACTCGCCCTAAAAACACCTATTTTCGGCAGGATCCCATTATTCAGGAGCCTGCTGTATCTAAACGAAATAACATATATGGCTAAAATTTTCAGAAACCATAGATCTATGAGTGTTCAATCTGTCGTGAAAGTTCCACGCATCCATCTTATTTCAATCAAACGTTATATAGAAGAAAAGTTACCGAAAACGCTGATTTTCGTCTATATCAAAGGAGTCATGAAATTTCAACAGTTCCATATTTTGAGAAGCAAATTCTTCTACAGTAAGTAGAACTCATTAAGTTGTGTGCGTGTACAAAATGTCAGCCCATTCTATATAGCCAACTTCGAGATATAGCCACATAAAGCTAAGATCAAGGAAAATGGTCATTTTTAGGCCTTTCGTAAAATGATCATAAAATATCGAGCGTTCAAGATTTTTCAAAGCACCTTTCGTGAAAATTCTCAGCGATCTTCCCTCTACAACATATACAAAATTGAGTGAAATCGGATGACATCATTTCAGCAGGTTCGAGCGTCGCTTACATGGACTGGCTCATATAGTGAAAATAAACACTTTCTGTTACTATTAATAAGAAATCATGATGGCGTATATGAAATTACTTTATTTATGTTTTACTAGAAAGCCCAACTTGCTAATTCAGATGCTTGCACACTTGGCACGCTCTGATAATGTTTTTTAGTACTGTTCTGTTGTATAGATGGTGATTGTTGCAAATAATTTCCAACATAGAACATCATGAGTCGACCAAATCCCCAGAATTTACCACCAGCAAGAAGAATATTAGAAATAGAAAAAAGATCTATCCTCTGAATAGGTATATGTACTTGAAGAACATGAAGTAAGGTAATCGGTGACCATATAGCAATTGTACGATCGAGTGACGATGAAAATAATCGACTGGTATTAATATCGAATTTAAGACAAGTTATCTAAAGAACGAAAAAATAAAGTAACAAAATTGTAATTAGAAATATTTTGTATTAAATTATTCTTGAAATACTTATTAGAAATAATGTCTACTTCAGTTGTCATTTTAGATGGAAATAGAAACTTGAAAGAAATCTTTCAGTGAAAAGTCATCAATGATTCTATCTCTCCTTACGTCATCTCATTGGAGGAAGACAAAAGTGCCTAATTTCCAGTTGAAGATTTTACTAATGAACTATAACTATATCTTTCATTACCTGGTCCATATGAATCGAGTCCAATACATCATGAGCACATTTGTCTGCCAAATGCCACAAAATGATCGATCCATCAGTTGCACCCGATGCTACACATGAATCATTTGGTAATTTTACGGCTAAACTTGTTATTGTAATTGATAAACTAGATTTTTCTGTGGTTTTTCCATATATTGCCAGAGAATGACGCATCCAACTATGATAATCAGAACGTATTTCAAGTTCAGCTAAATGCGATGGCAGACGAACATGCAATATTGTACCTTGATAGGCTAACCAGAGTACAGGCCGAGTATACAAGGATACACAACTCATAAATGCAGTAATTTTACCCTTAGATACTATTTTTGATTTAATATATGTAATAGGTTCTGTAAAAGGTGAGATTTTAAATTGATTATCACAAGAAAAAATACGAAAATCATGAAGATTAGGATCATTTTCAAGATTTAATGATTGTTTGAGAATAAGAAATCGTTTAGTGGGTGTAAATTCAAGAGAATATTCTGCGTCACGAATAGGAATAGACAAAATTTGTTCCCATTGAACTCGAAATATATTTTCTATATCATAGAATTTTAATTGTAAAACAATAAATTGATTGATAAACATAAATATAATTATATTTGAATCGTATGTTTGAAATGAAAAGAATTTTGATTGAGATTTAATTTTAAGATTATATTCAAAAATTGAACGATCAAGATTATGTAATGAATAAATATAAACAATATATTCACTGTTAACAACAACATAATATTGTCCATTGTTTAACATAGTAATATGTTCAATATTCATATTTTTAAATGAATATAATAATTCAGATGTTAGCGTTCGATTATTGGAAGACTGCATTACTAATGGACAATTTAAATCATATTCACACGCACTAATACATGTATTACTGATCTAAACAAAATTTTAAGAAAAATATTACAGAAAACAAACAAAGGATAAATATATCATACATTATAATTTTTAATTCGAGTAAATAATCCTTTGGGTTGTAAACTTGTTTGTGATAATTGATTTGTATCGAGTAATTGTATTGTTTTATCACCAAGAAGAATTAAAATATAGGTTCGTTTCTTTTCATCGTTATCCATGATAGTTGTTGTTTGAATCAATTGAATATATTGAACGTTTGAACGAAAATTAATTTTCATTGGATTCAATGTTGATAGATCATTGTTCTCTTGGCGATACATTTTAATAAATGTTTGACTTGAATCAATAGTGATTAATATTTTATTATTATCATCTTGATTAATCATATGCCAATTGAATAGTGTTTCATTAAGATCAATTTTTTTTAGAATAATCGAAAGATTTTTTCGATCAAAAAAGTTCATATGTTCAATTGTCGATATAGCAATCATATCATCAGATAAACAAACTAGATGATCTAATTTTTTATTTTGTAAAACGTTTGATTGTTGTGCCGTATCATCAGTAGATAAAGCTAGTACTTTCGTTTTAGGTTTGATTTTGAACAAATCTAACATTCGAAAATCTCCATCGGTACTTGCAATATATAAGTGTTCACTATTATTTGCTGGTAAATCAAATAGATCCAGTGACGATTCATTGTGATAAATCAAAGTAAAACGCATTGGCAAGATTTCATCATGTTCATGTAATGACCACAGTGAAATAAGTACATGATCATTCTCATCAAATATTAGACAAAGAATATAATCATCGTTAGCACCAACAAATCTCACACAAACATCAACATTTGCACTGTTTTCTATTTGTAACGATGCAGCTTTTATTGGTATGCGACTACTCTATAATATTAAAAATGATCATAGAAAGGTTCTCATTGCAAATAAATATGTTTTATTTAACGAATACAAATTAGTGTTTGTAGTGTATGTATTTTGAGTTTTTTTTTGGATCTTGAGAAGTACGTTCTTTTTAGTTTAATGATCATGATGATTTTAGAAATATATGTGAACACAATTTTTTTTCGTTTTCATTCAAGTCCCGAAGAAAGAAAAGTTTATTTTATTTTTAATCATAGTAATTCCGAAAGTATCTGAAATAAGAGAATGGTAAAATCTCACGAAAGCATACTCGATAAATTGCGTCCTCATCAACTTCGTCCAGCGCTATAACACGAAATTCATTGGCCACCACTAAACACCTGTAAAATAAGTGCAATTAGTATTATAGAATACTCCTGGAATTGCACAATCATGCTTTTTTTTCTTCTGTGTCAAGACGATCGATGTTAGTTTACTTAACAAACTAAATACTTGAGTTGTTAAGCACCAGAATCAAGAAAAAAAAGTAATTTTATGTGCTAGAGGATTAACATCTAAGGTTCTGTTCAATAGCAAATAATACGTATGAAATTTAAAATATTATGCAAGTCCAGGATTTATGCAGTGAGAGAATAGAATCTATAGCGAAAAATTCATGCGAATATACATCTAATCAATTCATTGTTTAGATCTTATAATAATATGTGTTTTGAAATGAGCTAAAAATTCTTCGAAAATTCAACATGATACATAGAGCGCGATTATGATATATACGATAGTGAATTCTAAACTTATGAAATTGCAAAAGCAGTGTAAATTCATCTAGCAAAAAATAAGATTTTCATGGCCTATTATAAAGAAATATTAGTATTTATGTTTATATACGATTAGTATCAACTACTATTCTTGGCATAGCTTTTAAAGGAATTTCAGCAGCTATTGACGTCAATCTTACATAAGATTTCAAATGTTTTTGACAATAAATAAAACTATGGACCATTTAAAATATAAACTTCTAAATGAACAAAAAAAAAACAAATGAAAATTAATTAATGATGTTAGTTTTACATCTTGAACTAACTTTTCTCATTCTAAACATGCCGCATTACGAGCAAGAGAAAAAACAGTAAAATCTATATTTCTTTCAATTAACTTACTCTTCATTAGTTGTCATACAATAAGCTTTATTACAAAACGATTTGTTATCCCATGATAATGTTCTTTCACTTAGCATGTCACCTGTTCGACTACTAAATGTTTTTACACCTTCAACTCCAAATAGATATACTTTATTTCCATTTTTAGTTATATATCCATCCCAAATTTTATTAAAATTTTCACCCAAAACTATTTTATCGACCTAAAAAAAGAAACAAATTTTTCTGTGTACATCAATTTATTACCAAAAACAAAATTCTTACTTTTCCTGTTTGCATATTAATCATAGCAACTGTATACGTTTCAATAAAATGATTTTTATCGTCATCTTGATATCTACCAAGAACAACAAGTGTGTAAAATTCATTTAGAAATAAAACATGTGTTATAGGTGAAAAACTCCATGCTAATGCACCTGTTTCTTGTGGGAAACCAGCATATACAGAACGAAAAGAATTATCATGTTCATCACAGTATTTTCGACAATCGATCAGAAGTTTTTCAAGATCATTATTTTTATCGGAATCATTTAATTCATCATATAATTGACTTGTATGATAATCGTCAATAAAACCAAGTATTTGTTCAGAGAGTATCAATGAAACATCAGCATCTTTGATAGATTCATCATCAATTGACCATACAGCTCGATAAAGACGTTTTAAATCAACCCAATCCTTTCGTAAACGTAAACAATATCGAATCGAATCAAGAAATATTGTATGACCAAGACTTTGTAATTGGCATGAAAGAAAATTTAAATTAAATAAACATATTGATCGTAATAAATGATCTTTTTCTGTGCCAAATTCTAAGCAGTGATAGGGAAGTGCTATTAATTTTCTTTTATTAAGTTTATTTGTTATTTGAGAATTAATCAGACGATCAGCATCGTCGATAATTTTATTATTTCGTTGTTTTAATACTATTGTACGTTTATATGATGATTGATCATTACAATAGACTTCAATAAGATGTTCATGGCATTGTTCACGTAAATGTTTATAACGTTTTCTTGTTGATTCAGAAAATTTTCGATGATAAAACGATAGAATATGTTTATCATGAATACGTTTACGACTTAAATATTCTTTTATCGAATAGAGTAATGATTGACAAAGAAGTGATGGAACATGAATTGCATTTGGAATAGGTGGATCATGATGTGCATAGATTTCGTTTAGAACAGTATCATTTATTGATAGACAATCTTCTAATTCACTTTCTGATATACCATTTAAACCATAAACTAAATAGGCAAGTGAATATTGAACAAATTCTTTACCATGACGATTTTCTAGACGAGCAAATAATTGTTCGACAGCATCTTCAATTGTTTCAGGTAATGATAAAGTTGTTTGTGTTGATTGTTTTGGAAAATATGTCCATCGTCTTGCAATATCTATTAATAATTTTAAATATAAAGGTTTTGGATTTTGTTCTACAGTTGTTAATAAATATATATATTGTTCGGATGTTAACTGTCGATTATGTACTTGTAAAGAACTTCGAATTATATCTTCACAATCATTCGGACGAAGACGCGGTACAGTAAATAATGTTGAATCATCATTGCGCATAAATTGTAAAAATAAATCTTTTATATTAAAACGTTCAATATTTGGTATAAATGACATAAATATATGAACATCACGTGGTAGAAAACGTAATAACCATGAATTAAATTGAAATGAATATTTAGATGTATCTTCGAGTTGATCAAAAGCATCCAATAAAATAAATAATGGTTTTGGCCGAACTTCCTTACGAATAATTTTCGAACGCTTTTTTGATACTAATTTCAATCTATCATGAAATTTTCGAACGAGGGACGAAAATGTTGAAGATTCATTATCTTCATCGCTATCACTATTATTTTTGCCATCATCATTATGGCCATATAATGTTGCCAATTGTGTACATAAAGAACGTATGACTAATTCAATACTTGTGGATGGTGCTGATGTACCCAGAAATCGTATAAATACAGCACTTCCGGGATACCAAATACGTAATTCTTTAGCTAAACGTGCCATAAATGATGTTTTCCCACAACCCGATTCAGCAACAAAAGCAATAGGTGTTGATGTATTTCGACGATTTAATTCAATACGTGAATGAACACTTTCCAGAAGTTCTTCTCTACCGAAAAAAAATTTTGTTTTCTCCTGAGCAAATGTTGCATGATGAAGAAGATCTTCATGAAATGTTGAAAGAGTTTTATTTAACATAATACGACAAGTATTTTCAACTAATGTCATTATAGTTGATGTTAGAAATGTACACAATTCATCGATATATTGTCTATGAGATGTTTCTTCTTTTATATCTATGCCACCAGATTTCTGAAAAATTACATCAATATTTGACATATCTATATTAGAAGAGATTATTATTTTAATTACCCATGGTACAGTAAAATTTCTAAATTGTTTTACGGGTGTTATTTTGGCACAGTATGTTTTCAATTGATTTATTGAATTAATAATACGTTCGTTTTTTACTGAATCTATGCATAAAAATCAAAATTGAGTAAAATTTTTGTCTGTCTAATAAAATAAATATTTTATGGCTGACCAAAAAATTTTTCGTCAACACTCGTTTCAATTGTTGGATTTGAAAAATCACGAACAATACCAATAACATTCGAACGATTTGTTTCTGTTGTTGCTCGGCGTATTTCTCGTTCAGTAACTAAAGAAAAATGCATAAGATATGAAAGATAGACATGAGGTTGACTGCAGAAAGAAAATGACTTGATTGAAAATAGATCGTAGCTTGTTGATTAGATATTTTTTTCTTTTGATATGCTAAATCAACAGCTTCTCGCAAGGCTTTCAATAGAGACTTTTCTTCTATTTGCCATTGTTGTTTTTCTTGTTGTTGTTCCTTGGATTTTTCTTCAAAACGTTTAAAATGAGTTGTAATTGGCTATGAGAAAAAATAATATTTCTTAATTTTGAGTTTTTTTCCGAATAACATAAAACGCGAAATGTACTTACAACATAAACATATTTTGATGGAGATGAATTCTTATCAAGTTGAAACCATTTTTTTAAAAGATCAGTATTTGGTATGTTGGCTTCATTGGCAACTGCAAGAATTGCCTCAAATTCATCTTCATCGATATCAATTGGCACATACATATAACCATAACGATTACCAATTAAATAAATAAAATTCAGACCAGCTGACAGATTAATACATCGATCGATTTCATCCATACATATTATATCAGCTGTATGATCACTATCTGCTGTATCGGAGACACCCCATCTATAATTATATAATGTTAACCCCTTGTAAATAAAAATATCTAAGTATCACACTAATCTCTTACCTCATGTCAACAACTTGAAATTCATAACCAAGTTGTGCACATCGTTGTTTGATTGATGGAAATACTCGTCGATAGAGTTCATTGCGTTCAACTTTAAAATCCGAAAATGTTGAACTAATGAAAATTCTAAAAAGTCGTGACGTTTGTTGAGAAAAATCTCGTGTAAAATCTCCAACAGTGAGTCGAGTAAATTCAGCTGTATTGACTGCAATCGGTTCTGATACTTGTTGATTATTGGAAAAAACAGGAGGATTATTTTTTGTAACGTTAATCACTTTTTTCTCATCTTGCCGACCAACGATGGGTTTTAATTTTACCAGCGTTTTGCTTTTTGCAGCCATAAATTGTCAAAACGAAAAACATGCCCTTGATTAATACATCTCAAAGGATATACATACTACTGCCATTAACTCTGATCATTGCTTGACAACGACCTCTATATTGATTATCAATCCAATATTTACGAAAAAAAAACTTTCTTGTCGTGAATCATTTTCGTCACAATTACTTAAATAGAAAAATATTGAAATTGCATTTTCTTAAATAAATTTTAACCTGATGAACTATTTTTTTTTAAAGCGTTTATTTATTATTTATACTCGACGTTACTTACTCATCAGCCAGTTTCATTCTTTTTTCTTTTTAGTTGAATGTCTCCCTTTCAATATAGCTCGTACAGGAAATCTTTTGCCACGTAAAAGTGCTTTTTGTTCTGTTCGCCTTTTTCAACCTTCGTTTTTCACTGCGGTTGTTTGATATTATTTTGTTGTACTACATTCATTCACATACGAATAAATATATGTAAAATTATTGGTTTTATTATTCATAGATGATCCCGGCAACATTTATCAGTTTTTTGAGCATTGCTTGTCTTATTCAACCGATTCTTCCATTCTACATTCCCGGTGTTGCACCTCTTGATTTTAAAAAAGGCGAAAATGTTGAAGTTAAAGTAATTTATTTCTATTAAAAATAATCAATTATCTAAATACTTATATATATATATATATACAGGCTGTTAAAATGACTAGTACAAAAACACAGTTACCATACGATTATTATGATATAGGTATTCATTGTAAACCGTCAAACGGTACAATTTATAAATCTGAAAACCTTGGTAAATGAATAGAAACGCAGAGAAGAATTTTTAAAATAACAAAACAATTTTTCTAGGTGAAATTCTTCGTGGAGATCGTATTGTGAATACAAAATTTCAGGTAAAATTGGGTATATTTAGAAACGAAACTAAATTCAAAAATCTAAATTAGGTTGGCATGGATACAAATGTGGCATGTCGAACACTTTGTAAAGATGTAAATTTAACACCCGAACAAAGTAAAACACTTGGAAAACGTATTCGAAATAATTATTATGTTCATCTGTAAGAAATGAAGAAAAAAATATTCTGTTCTATCAATTTTCGATTTCCTTTCAAGTCTTGTTGATAATCTACCATGTGCAACGAAATTTCAAAATGTTGAAACTCATGAAACTTTTTATGAACATGGTTATCGCCTAGGAATCTATACAAAAGAACCCGAAGCGATGTATGTAAATAATCATTTAATTATGAGATTGCATTATCATCAAGAAGCTGAGTATGAATATTAATTTGCAAGTTTAATTGATGAAAAATTATTCATGTTTTTTTCTATTTGAAGTGAGTCATTTCGTGTCGTTGGTTTCGAAGTTGAACCGAAAAGTATCGATTCAAAACGTATTAAAACCGAAGAAGATGGTACTTGTGTGATTCAAGGTGGTCAAGATATGCAAAAAATCAATCCGAAAGGTTGTATTTATTGATAATAAAAGTTTTATTTTAAATAAAGACTTTTTATCGTTTTTATAGAAGAAAATAAAGTAACAATGACTTATGAAGTTGAATGGACACCAAGTGAAACACGTTGGGCTAGTCGGTACGATTTTCTCTATAGAAATAGAATTAAGGCACTACAATATGTTACTATTTACATCATGTTGAATAGACGATAGAACTACGATGATAGGTTTTGCCAAATAATACATCAAGTAATAGGTAGATCTTAGATTTTCTTCACAATAACATCGTATTTTCAGAGCTGAAAATTACTCATTTCAATCTTTAAGAAATCTTATCAGCATCGTGCATACATCAAGTTTTGACATAGAATGCGTCATTTTAGAAAATTTTATTGCCCATAGTTGCTTAAGACTCTAGACAAAAACTTCAGCTACATTATTATTAAACTGTTTTCGCTGACTTTATATCAACGTGAAATTTCTACACATGAAAATATTTTAGTTCTAAACAGAAGAAATGCTCCAGTAAACTATTACTCTATCATTATGTCTCTCAGTAGAGTAGTTGTGTGGGCGTATTTTTTTAACCTTTTTCTACTATCTAACACCTGTATCGTATGTACTACGATTGATCAAACGTTCTTTGTTAATCTAATATTGTACGTACAAAAAACATAATAATACGAAAGCACGTACTTCGTTTACTGGTAAAAGATATTATCATTACATGAGTTATGAATAGTATGAAAGCTTTTGATGATTTTTCAATAAATCATTCATGTATTCTTTTAGTAATAGAATGATTTACTCATTGAAAAAATTGTTTTAGTCCTAAAAACAAATCGATTTAATCAAGAATATCCGACGATAGGCTGAGCTTCAGAAAAAGTTCATAATTAGCTAGGCTTCTGAAAACTGTAACGTTTATGTTTTACTAACGAGGATTAGTCTCATTTTGTCCGAGATTATTATTTTCAAGACACAACAATTACCAGAGATTTAAATGTTAGTAGTTTAAAATTTATTTGATCGTTTTCTTGCATACTTCATATGTAAAATTACACTAGACAGGGTCGATCATAGCAGCCAATATTTACGAACGGATATAAATATGATTGAAAGCAGAAATTTAAGATTTTACTTCGTTAATAGAATGTCTTTATGAATCATTTTGTATAAAGGATTTTAATTTTAGTTGGGATACATATTTGGCAATGACAGATGTTCAAATTCATTGGTTTTCAATAGTCAATTCAGTTATTGTTGTCTTCTTTCTTGCTGGTATACTGTCAATGATTATTGTTAAAACACTTCGACGAGATATTGCACGATATAATCAAGAAGATACAGTTAGTTTATGTCTATATGGAAAACAATTAAAAATATCGTTTTTATTTAGGATGATGTCACTGAAGAAACAGGATGGAAATTGTATGTTTAATATGCTTGTCTGTTTCTTTATTTAAATATTTTGCCGTGATTCGATAGAGTTCATGGTGACGTATTTCGGCCACCTCATCGTAAGAATGTTCTTGCAGCTCTTATTGGTTCAGGTGTTCAACTTTTACTCATGTCACTTATCGTTATTGGTATGTATTGTGATAAGAAATAATTTTCCTATATAGCTATGAATTCAATTCAAATTATTTTAGTTTTTGCTGCGCTTGGCATGCTTTCACCATCATCTCGTGGTGCATTAATTAGTGCTGCCTGCTTTCTTTATGTATTTATGGGGTAAGAATATCTCTCAATCAATTGAATAGATTCCACTTACTTAATTATTAATTAGTTTAATTGCTGGTTTTTATTCTGGTCGAATATATAAAACAATAAAAGGCTCAAATTGGAAACAAACCGCTGGATTAGTATGAATTATCGTGTATTTTTATCTATCTATTTGATGTACTCTTTTTCTTTTTGTGTAAAGACAGCAACACTTTATCCATCAGTAGTTTGCGGTGTTTGTTTTATTCTAAACTTCTTTATTTGGGGAAAACGATCGTCGGGTGCTGTTCCATTTTCAACAATGCTTGCCATATTAGTTATGTGGTTAGGAATTTCATTTCCACTTGTTTGTCTTGGCTTCTATTTTGGTTATCGTAAACATGTAAATATACAAATAGAACACCAAATTCATAAGTAAAACAAAACTTATTCTAGCCATATGATCAACCAGTTCGTACGAATCAAATACCAAGACAAGTACCAGAACAACAATGGTTTATGCATCCTGTTTTAAGGTAGATAAAAGAATTGATCTTTTGAAATTTTTAATTGCCTATCTTCCTTTTTTTGTTTAGTACTTTGATTGCTGGTAAGAGATTGAAAATAGGAAAATATTGAAGATAATATTCTTTATTAGGTATACTGCCGTTCGGAGCTATGTTTATTGAGCTATTTTTCATATTTTCGGTAAGTAGAAATCAAAAATCACTTCGTCTGATTTCAAAATGTTTCTTTTTTAGGCTATTTGGGAAAACCAATATTATTATTTATTTGGCTTTCTGTTTCTTGTGTTCATCATTATAATTAGTATATTAGAAGAAATCCTGGAAACGTTTGAATGTTTATTATTTTATTTTTGTTTAGTTTCTTGCTCTCAAATATCAATTGTCATAACTTATTTTCAATTATGCGGAGAAGATTATCATTGGTGGTGGAGATCATTTGTTGCATCAGGTGGATCAGCATTTTATGTATTCGGTTATTCGATCTTTTATTTCTTTTCCAAAGTAAATATCTTGAAAACTAGCACGACTACCTGTAGTTTATTTAATGGTCCAGAAAAAGCTGTAAAAGCCTGTAGTAGATTATACTGATAAAGCTACGCTTAACTATCGTGAAGTCCTTGAACTATCGACATAAATTATACTAAATTGAAGACATAAGTTAATTATACGTGACTATTTTTTCAATATGGAGCAGTTGGACGTATATGTGAGTGTTCTATTGAACGACGGAGATGAATGAGAAAATCTCAATACGATTCGAATTCGATCTCTTGTTCTACGTTACATTCTCTGAGGTCAATGTCGAACTTACTAACATAATACGTTACATAAAAAAGTTGCTAATGTTGCTGCATACATGTAGTCATATTAATATTAATTTGTTATTGTTCATTCAAAGAAATAAATGTTGTTTTTCGTTCTTTCAGCTTGATATAACTGAATTTGTTCCATTGATGCTTTATTTTGGCTATACATTACTCATCTGTTTTTCATTTTGGATTCTTACTGGTACAATTGGTTTTATTGCATCATTTATTTTTGTTAGGAAAATTTATGCTGCTGTTAAAATCGATTAGACAGACAGATAGTGAGCGATAGATGTATACATAGATTTTCTCACGCTTTTTTTCTAGAAAACACAAGACTTCATGCAAACGTTCTTTTTTCTTATTTATTTTTTTCCTTAGTTTTACGTTTTCTGCGTGTGTGTGTGTGTGTGTGTGTGTGTGTATCTGAATTCGTTCGATTGATTATACTTTATGGC
The DNA here is from genome assembly GCA_905331475.1 of Rotaria socialis. Taxonomy (NCBI): domain Eukaryota; kingdom Metazoa; phylum Rotifera; class Eurotatoria; order Philodinida; family Philodinidae; genus Rotaria; species Rotaria socialis. The sequence continues at coordinate 22,195 of CAJNYU010002647.1, read as the reverse complement.
TTCATTTAACTTTTCTCTCTCTCTCTCTTTATCTTTAAATATATATTGTTTTTGTTTGTTATTGACAGTTTTGTAACATTCAAAGATTTAAGAGTTCTTGAATATGATCTTAAATCCTTAGATTATCTAATAAAATATGAGTAAACGTATAGCTGCAGGATTTATTATATTTCGCCGATTGGAACGGAATCCTATTGAATATTTATTACTACAAACATCTTATGGAGAACATCATTGGACACCACCGAAAGGTAAAAAATATATATATTTATATTAAATCGATATTAATTATATAACCGAGCTATTCACGAACTGATAAAAGTATTTTATTTCTAACAATGCTTATGCTTGTTTATATTTGTAGTATGTTATATAATAGATGATATATATTAAATTTCAGGTCATTTGGACGATGGCGAATCTGCATTACAAGCAGCTGAACGTGAAACAAAAGAAGAAGCTGGCTTAGATAAAAATGATTTAGAACACTATAATAAATTTGAGGAAAAAATTACTTATAATGTTAGTGGACGACCAAAGGATGTTTTCTACTACTTAGCTCGTCTACGGAATCCTGAACAAACTATTCAGTTATCTGATGAACATCAAAATATGAGCTGGTCAAATTTTCAAGATGCATGTCGTCTCGTCAAATATCATGAAATGATAAATGTATTAAAGAAAGCAGATGAATTCATACAAAATAATTAATAAAAATAAAATCATACTCTACGAGATTTCACATCATCAAAGACTATAACACACTAATTTAAGTGTGAATTGAAACATCTTTATTTTCAATATGAAGCTAAATGACACTCAAATCGATTTATTCAGTATTGTCATTTCCATTGCAATAATTTTAAAAAAATATATACATGTGCGTTAAATGCTGATTGAAACATTTTTTTACGTAACCACATGGCCTTGTTTTATATTTTGAAGAGTGCATGAGGTGAAAACGATGGCTTCATTTGCGCTTGATAAATGGATATTGAAGTATATCGCTTTTAGATGGCTACTAGCATTGAAATAATCATTCTAGTTAAGTAAATTTAATAAATATCAGTATCCACAACAAACACTATATATTGCAGTTCAAAAAGGTAAAGTTCTGGTCAGAATGGTTAAACGTGTTCCATTGGTTTTAGTCGCTGTGTGATTGTGTAGCATTTTGAACTTTTGCAAGAAATTCATTTTTATTCAATTTATTTATTGGAGTCAATCATTATCTACATATAAAATACAAAATAAGTTCTAGCAACCTTTTCAGCCTTTATTGGAAACAATAACATAAACATATTTATGAATATACAATCATGATACATGCACAAAGGATAAGACCATACAGTCACTACTTTCAAGTTTCAAGTTGATCATATGTTTTAGTCTTACGCATAAACGCATTTTCTACGGTTTTATGTTTGCTCTGTGTGCCGTTCAATTCATGATTTTTCATTTTAATGCTTCTCTTTTTGTCTTCAAATACGTTTTCTTGTATATTATTCACAGTTTTCTCACACTGAACGATTTCGAACTTGTTGAACGTGATCTTTAATCTTCAGATTATTTAAAACCGAAATATGACTAAACGTCCATCAGCAGGCTTTATTGTATTTCGTCGATTGGAAAAAAATCTTATTGAATATTTATTATTACAAGCATCTACCGGTAAACAACATTGGACGCCACCAAAAGGTAAAATACGTAGAGAAAAATTGGACTAGTTGCAAGATTATAAAAAAATCTTTATCCCTACATGTGAGACTTTCTTTAGACCTAGAACTGCTCTGTTGGTGCTAAAATAATAATAAAAAAAACGATAATTAAGCTTGGTTGATTTATCTCTAGTCTTCTGAAGACGTTCTATGCTTGTAAATTTCAGGTCGTTTGGAAGCTGGTGAATCGCCATTACAAGCAGCTGAACGTGAAACGAAAGAAGAAGCTGGTTTGGATAAAAATGATTTAGAATATTATAAACAATTTCAGGAAACAATTGCATATGATTCTGAAGGACAACTAAAAAATGTTTTTTATTACTTGGCTAGTGTACGGAATGTTGGCCAGAGTATTCAGTTATCTGATGAACATCAAAATTTGTGCTGGTCAACTTTAGAGGATGCATGTCGCTTAGCTAATCATAGCGCAACGGAAAATGTATTAAGAAAAGCAGATGAATTTATACAAAAGAATCTATAAGAATACAACAATCTATTTTCCCCCGTATAACTTGATAACACAATCGTTTCTCTTATTAAAATAAACGATATTTTAATTAGTAAACAATAAAGGTATACAATAACCGATGAATTAGTACAGCTTCGCCGAATTTTATTTTCGCCGACTTCAACATCGCCAAATAAAAATTTTGACCGAAAAATATCGAATCAAAAATTTGATCCATTTTAGATATAGAATTTTATCCTAACTAACTACTTTAATAGTGACTTGATTAATTAACCCCATCCGACTTGGTAACCAACTGACTTGGTAACCATCTGTTTTGATAACCCACGCACACACCTACACACTCCCATACCCCACGCACACACCCACACCCTCAAGATAGTAGTTAGTTAGGATAAAATTCTATATTTAGAATGGATCAAATTTGATTCGATATTTTTCGGCCAAGATTTTTATTCGGCGAAGTTGGAGTCGGCGAAAATAGGCGTCGGCGAAAATAATCGTCGGCGAAAATAATCGTCGGCGAAAAAAAGATTCGGCGAAGCTGGAATTTACCTAACCGATGATGTCACTCATCGACATGATTGCTGTTTTAAATTTTCGTGATTATGCGCATGCTTCCTCTGCTTTGGTTACACATAATCGCTTCATTTCACTTTTTAATGCGATGCGAAGCAGAAGCATTTCTGTATTTCGTCGCGAGTTTTTTAATGCGATGCGAAGCAGAAGCACTTATGTAGTCCGTCGCGAGTTTGTTTTTTTTTTTTTTAATTTTTACTCACTTGTTTTATTTTATTTTTAATTTTTACTTACTTGACGTACGCATTACAAGTCGTCATTTTGTATCGCAATAATCTCGAGAACCGAAAAGCATAGAAATGTCGTTAAAACGTAAGATAGAAGTATCGACATCGAACTGGTTACACCTGTTTTCGAATCTTCAATCTAAACTTCCGTTCACTCACAAATCTGGTTCCAAAATGACGAAAATAAAAGAAATTTATCAAGAGATAATTAAAGTGACGTCATGAACATATGCTAGCCAGTATAGTCTATTCATTTACAGCTGATCTAAGATAATGAATCATGGAGATAATTAATCGATCAATCGAAATTGACCCTTAAGAATGTATCGCTAAGTAAGAATGGAGTTTTCTCAGTGATGAATTTCATCATGTCGACATAAAAAGTATTCAAGATTTCTCTGAATTGAAGATTTTTCGTGAAGATCCGATTCGAGCTTCGCATCGCATTCGTATTCGAGTGAAACCTGAATACCATCTAGTTTCTTCTTCGAGTCAATAGAATATTATTCTGTTCGTTATTAATAGTTTTGTAACATTCAACGATTTAAAAGAGTTCCTGAATAAAATCTTACATTTTTAGAAAATAAAATAAAATATGAGTAAACCTGAATCTGCCGGATTTATTATATTTCGTCGATTGGAACAAAATCCTATTGAATATTTATTATTACAAACACCTATCGGTAAACAACATTGGACGCCACCAAAAGGTAAAGTATATATTCAACACAAGTTCAGAAAAGCCGAGCTATTGAAAAAATTATCGAAATATTTTATTCTCATCGATGTTAATGTCAGTAAAGAGTATTTGAGACTTTCTTTAATGCTCGACGTTTCCTGCCTGTGCAGACTAAATAATACAAATAAAACTTTAAAAAAAAATGAAACACTAGATTTATTTGACTGAAATCTAGTCGTCTACATATAGTCTAAGTTGGTTCATTTTTTAGTTTGCTTAAAAATTGCTCATATAACAAATTTCAGGTCATTTGGAAGCTGATGAATCGCCATTACAAGCAGCTGAACGTGAAACAAAAGAAGAAGCTGGCTTAGAGAAAAGTGATTTTGAGTACTATGATAAATTTGAGGAAACAATTACATATGATTGTAATGGGCGACCAAAAATTGTTGCTTATTACCTCGGCCGTTTACGGAATGCTGAACAAAGTATTCAGTTATCTGATGAACATCACAATTTGTGCTGGTCAACTTTAGAAGATGCATGTCGCATAGCTAATCATAGCGAAACGCAAAATGTAATAAGAAAAGCAGATGAATTTATACAGAAGAATCTATAAGAATACAACAACGTCTTTTTCCCATATGAATTCATCATACAGCCGTTTCCCATATTAAAATAAAATACACTGAAATTGATGTATTCAGTATCATCATTTTCATTGAAAAATAATAAATATGTATATCCACATTAACAGTCTATGAAGTAAAAAGATTTAAAATCTTGATGATGAGTTACATAGCTCTATTGCAAAGGTTTAAATAAAACTTTTTTTAGCATTACAAGAATAATACCTAAAATAACAGCAAAGTCTTAAACAATATAATAGACTATATCATTAAATCTTTAAGTTTGTTCAATATTCTCAAAAAGTTGTATTGAACATGATTTGACGACTGGAATTTAGCTTTCTGAATTATTACGTGATACAGCTTGAAATCGACTTTCGCCAAAAACAAACAATGTGGCTGTATAAACCATGAAGAATATAATTCAGTGAGTTGAACAAAAATACTACTCTAATTGATGGATAACATTTCCAGACGTCTACAAGTGTATGTTGTTCGAACTTCAGTTAATGATTATTGTTTCACTGCTATAAATAGTTTGTATTTCAATAAATTTTAAAAATATCTCAATGCACCCATATAGTTTATCAACAGTTTATTGAGTGTAATTTGAAATAATTGAACCCGTACGTATACCAATGACAATAATTTATAAGATATCCATCGGGTTTTTAGCTAAAGTTATAAATCACTCTTCATCATCAATAAACTTCTACACGAAAAATTCAATAGTATGATACTCCTCCTATACCACATTAACCTTTTCGCTAGTCGCTGATTTTCTTTATTTATTCTTGTACATATGTTACAGAAGAAATGCAAATCTCGAGCAAATTAAAATTCTTTTAGAGGAAATAAAAATAGTGTTGTTTCTGATAATGAGTGAATAATTTATCCTCTTCTTTCATTTTCCATTAACTCTCGGAACATATTCAAATCTTTCATTTCTCGGCGAAAATGTTTGTAAAAAGACAACATTTTAATTTCCTCTGTAACATACACGTTTATAAAAAAAATAAAATAAAATAATTTCACCAAACAGAACCATATTGATTACAAACAAGTGCAAAACATTGTTGTCCATCAACTAATAATCCATAATTCGTTATAATAGCTGTACGTAATTGCTTTTCATTTAAACGTGCAACTAATTCATCATATGTCAAACCAATATACAACATTGATGTGCCTTCCTGTTGATTTGTCCACATAGCTACAAAACGATAATCGCCATTTTTTAAATGATAAACTTTTAAATCAATTAATTTAAAATTATCTGTTAATGCTTTTGCATGTTCTTCAAGTAATTCCAGATCTGTTAAATTTATACGATAAAAAAAATCATGACTTGAACGTTTTGGTGATACTAAATTTGAATAGTATAAATTTCCGCATAACAAATGTGGACGGATATTAAACGCATGATGATTAGTTTCATTAAGCCATCGATGTGCTATAACGGCTGTACGTAATTTATGAAATGATTTTATTAGATCTTGACGTATATATAAACAAATATATCGAAGCATATTTTCACTTGAATGGCGGTATACATCGAAATGTATTAAATCAAATTGATAACGATTCATTTTTAATGTTAATTCATGAAATTGTGCTGGATTTAAATCATAAAACATAACTGATGTTCGATTTTGAAATAAATGATTATCGTTCCAAATGAATGTAAAATAATGTTGTCGATCAATAGTAACAACATCAAACCATGTTATATGATAATTTTCATAAACAGCTGAAAGTAAAAATGATGGCAATTGTTCATATGGAATTGATAATGCAACATGTTGATTATGCATAAGAGGTTTTGATGTTGGTAATTTTCGTTCTTGTTGTAATGACATATCTTTTAAATAGAATTTTTAAAAAAATAATCGTTTGTTTTTTCGTTTTTAGTCAAAATTACCTCGCATAAGAACTATTTCTTTATGTCTCATGTCATTTAAAAAGTGAAGTTCATTATAAGTTAATGGACGGTTATTATCAACATATCTTTTCGATTTTAATCCTTGTAATAACCATTCTGGTGTGTGAATTGTTAATTCGATAAGTTTGAAAAATGCTTCGAGTGACTGTTCAATTGGCTCACGCTTAAATACAAAACAAAGTACTGCTAACGTTTTTTTTCTTCTTCTATCTGTCAAAAATCAACTACGTATGTATTCATTCATTTTAATTTTTATTCATACTTTGATTCTTGATTAAAATCATAATTTATTGAGAGAAGGCTTTTGAAGAAAAATGTCATTATAGATAGATATTGGCTTTAATCGAATGGAATTAGTGAGATTGTTAGAAAGAAAACTGTACGTGGTGGAATGCCACCTGCTGCTTTTTCATCTTCTTACCGCTTGTAATATATATATACAGTGGAGTGCAAAAATAATTGCCGTTAGTATTTGATAAAGTTACTCTACTGAACATGATGCTTATTAAAAGTTTTTTTTAATAAATAAATTATGCATACGCAAATATAATAATCAATAGTTAGCTCTTTTTCCCTTCAACCAAAAAGAGCAGTAAACACTATAGATTCATCGATATACTCAAATAGCGTAGAATCACTTTGCCTATGTACATGGATTGTGTTCTAGCCTAGAAGGTGTGTTTGGAGAAGAGTGAAACAAGCTATGAATCTCCTTTTAGATCAAGATCCAATAGCCAAAGTTTCAGCTCGATACGATGTCTTCTCAATTTTCAAAGCGCGAAAGGAATGCAACACCACGTTCTCAACATTTGACCTCTATTTGACGCTGAAGATGGATTTTCAGAATTTGTTCACTTGGGATAAAATTTTATCTACTAGCCGATGTCTGTCTACTATGAAAATTTCAAGTCGGTCAGACAAGTCATTGTCGAGATAGTTTGAAAATCTGGTCCGAGCGCCACTTTTTCTGGTAATTCTACAGACCGTGATCATCCGTTTGTTTTTACAATACCATGTCGTTGGACCTCCTTTGTATTTCGTTAGATACTATGGCCGTAGAGCTTCTTTAAGGAGACGATTTTCGTAGCGCTACGATTGGCCTAGTCGTAGAAGTGTAAGATGACTGTTTGATATTCTAGAAAAGCGGTAGACACTCGAATCATAATGTCTCTCGCTCTACTGAGCGACACTTTTTGAGGAGTCCCGCTCTAATTAAAATCTAAAGCACATCCTTGATTGCTGGCAAGAGTTTCAGAAAATCCGTTCATACGCTTCACATATATGACCCAAAAATATGCGTAGGTGCAACGGCAAATGTTTTTGCACTCCACTGTATGTCTCTGTGTTGTTTAATGACCCTTTTTTACCATCTCTATTTCTTATGTACTTGATCTATTAAGCTAATAATAGAGAGCTCATAGTATAAATCGAGGCGTTTTGTGAAAGAACAAGTCTATCGTTGTCAAGAAGTTTGAAGGCTTCTTCCGGGAGCTTACTTTTTGTTGGTTCACGCTGTAGCATACATTATCAATAGTAAAGCAAATGTTTGCGAATTTCCTGTCGATTGTGATTCAATTTTTTAATTGATGGTTTTTTCAACGCATAGAAACAGTTAATTTTACTGGAAACCCTCAAGGAAAAGAAGTACATTTATGAGCGAAGGTTATGAACAAACAGGAAGTGAAACAAATTTTAATATAACAAAAAAGAAATATTGTAGCGCCACAAGAAAACTAGAAGATTGATTATATGTATGAGCATACGTATTTAATTGACTCATAAGCATCGTCTCCCCATTCGTCAGTTAAGATTAACTACAGTATAGTTATGTTGCTAATCATTTGAAATTACTTACGTCACTAAGCATGACAGTTGCTTTATAATTTTTTGTTAATTGCGCAATCAGAACTTCCGATGCTCGTTCACCATATGATGGCAGAATAACAGGCATGATTAACGGAAGACTATGACGACTTTGATGTTCCTTAAATGAAATAATAGAACTAAAGCATACATATTTTCCTAGTCTACATACAAGCGCAAATAAAAGCATCCATGAACACCAGAATGATGAATACCATTGCTCATCAATAATTGGTATAAATATTTTAGCACGAAGAATCTGAACTGGTATTGATTCATACCAATTTGTTGAAAAATCGATATTATCCGATGTTTGATAAATAATTTCTCGTCTTAAAGAGAGAGAAAAAAATGGAATTAATGTAAGTTAAATTTTTTAAAATCTATTCAATGGTTACGTTGAACATCGTTGTTTAGCAATTGCTGCTACTGATGAGCATTGATTTGATTGAGGACTAAAACAAAGGAAGACATCGACACCACAAGCTTCGTGTGCAACATGCGACATGTTGATGTTGTTATTGTGTATGTGTTTGTCAGTAAATAGAGATGGTGTTGAAAAAGAAAAGTTAAACAGTTTCCATGTTACTTCAATTTTCTGCTTTTCTTTTCTTTTGTTTTTATTCAAGGCACAAAATTTCACATCGTTTTTTTCTCTCTCTTTGACTACATGAGGCGTATCGACTGGTAAATAATCATGACAATCTTTGAGAGTAATAAGGGGACTGGTTGAAATCAAAGACAAGTTGATATAATCATGAACGAACATTTGACATATTTTTTTAAACTTCTCTCTTCTAGGGCTTCATATCGATTACGTTGACCAAAATAAGAACTGTATGGTTTGTGTTTAACATTCAATGATTAAGCGTTATGATTTGTTTTGACTTTTCATAAATAATCCTTGGATGCAATGTATTTAAATCAAGTTTAGTCAATAGTTTTTAAAAAAATAATATTTCAATCTCTTCACTTAACCAAAAAATGGTTTCTATTATTTACTTGAAAGTACTCTTTATTTGTTTTGTAATATAAACTGTGTATTTGTTGCGGAATATGTAACATAAACAAATCCACTTTGCCACAACTTATACGCTTTCAGTTTAATGAAAACCAAACAAAATTGTACTCAAATGTTTAAAATCTCGTTCGTGATTCAGTCTATACCTTATATTAATACGAAAATAGGATTTCTATTTCTATTACAATATCCAGAATAAAATGTGAATATGTTTCTGTAAGGCCCCAAACAGACCAAAAAGATAAAACAGAATTAAGCAACGTGATTGGTTAAATCACACTTAAGTCATTTTTTGGAGACAATTTAGTGGTTAATTCTGTTTTATCTTTTTGGCCTGTTTGAGTTCTAACATAATTTTCGAAAATGATATCAACTTTAGCCTTTCTTATCAAATCAAAAATAGATTTATCTTAGATTATTTATCATTGGCCTCGTCATTTTCACGAGAAAATTTATTTTCTGAAACAATATTGTTTTCTTTTTGTTTTTGAAAAAGAGATGTTTCTAAAGCAACGAATTTCTTCTCTGTTCTTTATGTAACAGTCGAGAACTTTCCAGAAATGTGTTTTCGTAAAAGTTAAATGTCAGTTAAAACTTACTGTAAAAATCAAAACTAATTTATTCTATCTTTTAAATTATGAAAATCGTTTGTAAAAAATAAAAAGTATGTTTTAAAATAATTTCTTTGGAAATATTTCTCAATGTTTTTCTCATCGATAGTAACGCTTCGTTTTCGATTGATTTTCGTTTTAACCAATCAAATTGTATATTTAGCCATTTAACCAATCTACTACATTCATCTTAACACACGTGTTTCTCCACAAGAATCTTTTTCTTCTGTATGCATCCATACATGCGGTTGCTTACAAACAAACAAACAAACAATAATAAGTATTACTACTGTATGTACAAAGAATTCTCTCGCCAGATATATCGTTCTTTTTCTTATGTCACTTTCGTAAAAAACATCTGTACATAAAATACGATATGAAGTATCTAGGTAGATCCTTGATTCAAGTTTTTTAAAGTTTTCTTTTTTTTCTAGTATTTATTTTTAAAAGAATTTATTCATAGAATAAGTATGTATATATTGAATAATTCATTTCACATTTAATAAACATCTTTATTTGTTTTTTTTCTCTGTAAAAAGAACTTAGTCATTAATTGATATAAATTATGCACGATAAAAGTACTGTTTATCTCCACGATCGTTTTCTTCTACGACGTACACCAATACAATTAGATCAACGGTCTCTATGTCCACCGTGGAGACATACGCAAATTCCCGTTGAACTCTTTGATCTAATGACGTATGTATTGCGACATCATTTTTTTTTCTTCAAAATAAATGAATCCATGTTGTTCCTTTATAGTGCTCCACCATCAATGTCTATTCGTCTCTATCGTCTTCATTATGAAATTTTACAATTTTATCAATTCATGATTCCAACAGAAGAAGAGCATGCTGTAAGGCAACAAGTAGTCAATCGTATAAAGAGTGTAATTAATCAATATCTACCAACAGCTTCTGTAAGATACAAAGCAAAAGGAAAGAATTTAAAACGAAAAATAAAGCTTCTGTTTGTATTAGGTTGATGTTTATGGAAGTTATAAAACTGGATTATATTTACCAATGAGGTTTGTTTCAATTGACTTTTCTGTGTCGAACAAGAATTAAACATTGTCTTTTTCTTGTTTTAGTGATATTGATTTAATCGTTCATTCAAAAGATGGACGTCAATGGACACCAGAGGAATTAGAAGCTTTAATGTTAGTTTTACGAGAAGCCTTTTGTCGTCATCGTATTTGTACACAAGAAGGAATACAATTATTAAATGGTGCAACTGTACCAATTATTAAATTAACTGACCGTAAAACTGACGTCAAAGTAGACATGAGTTTTAATATGAACAATGGTCTACGAAGTGCACAACTTGTACTTGTATGTATCAAAAAAAGCATAAGACTTTATTGTGAAAAGAGGCCTTCAATTTTCATAAAATAATGTTTGTCATGTACGATCTAACAATGAGAGTAAAAATTCGTTAATGTATTGTCAGTATTTACAATGATCTTAACGCAAGGTTATTGAGCATTGACAAATAGTTCAAGATTTCAAATAAAACTGTATTCCGTTGATGGAATTTGTTAAAATAAAGTTAGCTTCTTTATCTTGAAAACGATATAATAAGTGGAACAGTGGTTGTTGTTTGTCAAGAACTCTTCAAATAAGTTATTGAATACTGGAAGCAATATTCTTCACATTTTCTAGTTAAAGAATAATTGATTTTTTAATGGCCGTAGCTCACTTATCTAAACATATGCTTTAAAAATAGAATATGAAAAATATATGGCGATGAAAGTCCTTAACCGATTAATTATTTATGAACGAGACCGTGATGCGTTAAGCTTTCTTAAAAATAATACGAGCTCTTAAGTTATTTCATATTTATGAATAATGTTTAACAAAATTATATTTCTATTTCTAGCGTTACATGGAAGACTATCCATATATGAAATATCTTGTATATGTCTTAAAACAGTATCTACTCCAGCTTAATCTCAATGAAGTATGGACTGGTGGTATCAGTAGTTATTCACTTATTCTTATGTTAGTCTGCTTCTTCCAGGTAAATAAAAGCATAAACAAATCGTTGTTCTTTTTTCTATCTGTATTTTACAATAGACTTACTATAAAAAAGATCAGCAATCATTATGGTCACCATTTTTATCTTCATCAATTTTATCTGGTTTATCAACATCTTCAACAGTTACAATAAAAACTACGTCGACATCACCATCATCATCTATTAAAACAAATAGTACAACTGGCACTACAGATGATTGTTCATCATCAACATCTTATCCATCGTCATCTGCTGCTTCGTGCATATCTTCTGATGATAATAATAGTTGTAGTAATAATAATAATAATAGTGATATTGATGATGATCATTTTACTAATATCAATAATGATAATACTCAAACGACAAATAATAAAATTGAACATATTAATCTTGGACATATGCTGATTAGTTTTCTTGAGTTATATGGTGTTTATTTTAATTATGCTAAGTTAGGTATACGTGTACAGACACCACATGAGCCCGATCGTCCAGCTGGTTTTATTGATAAAGAAGAATTATTTAAAAATTTCTGTTGTGGACATCGAACAATAACTAACTTATGTATAGTCGATCCATTCAATGATAGTATGTACATGAAATTCGAATAGAAAAAAAAGGGAATCTTTTACTAAATCAATTGTTATTTTTGTTTTCTTTTGTAGAAAATGATATAAGCAAAGCTTCTTGGTTAACGCCAAAAATGAATTCAGCATTTCGTGAAGCATATGACAAACTATTGCAAAGTGTTTCAGATCAAAATACAACATTAAAGAATGCACCTTCGTATGTTCATTAACTATTTTTTCTTCGTATGTTTTCTTATCAAAATTCTTTTAGTATTCTTTCAAAAATCATCGCTGTCAGCGAAAGTACATTATTATATCGTAAACGAATACGTACAATCTATCGTGATTATCAGAATGAACAACGAACAGTCAAATATATACAATATGGCAGATTGAAGTATGAGCATTGTTTTGTTTTTTGAATATTTTACTTAATTAAAAATATTCTTTTATTATTCAGTTATGCTGTAACAGATAAACAATTGATACAATATTCTAATGAGAATTCACTTAAGTATCCATATCATATATGTTATCAACAACAATTCTTATCATCACATAATTTATTTAATCGACCATCAACACAGCGCAGCAATCAGTCGAAGTAACTTAAGCAAAGGTTTCTTTCTTTTTGCCAAGGTTTCAATAATAGAAAAAAATTAGACTGACATCGTTTATTGAAGAATAATTTGACCTTCTTATCACGCTGTCGTACCTATGCTGTTTTCAAAACTCTATCTGACGATGTATGAATTAAAAGAAAAACGGAAGAAGTTTTGGTCTAAGGAATTTCTGTCAGTTTCAAAAACCCGAGCTCAAACGATGTGCACTCAAATTTTGCATTATTAATATCTTAAATTAAATTTCTGTTTTTTTTTATTTCTACAGAACTAACACTGATGATGAACATCACAATGCTCAAGAGTAAAGCCGTAATGATATAAATAAATGATGATGATGATGCTGATGAAATTCAGTCAAATATTCTTTCTTGTTTCTTTATATTTATTATTTTGTTGTTTTTCTCATCTTACTTTTCGGCTCAGCAACGCATCATTCAATGTCTTTCTTTTGTTTTTGTCTCTTCATGTTCCTCTTTCTTTTTGCGTTGGTTTTTCTTTAAAATCATAAACATCTGAAAAAATATATAAAAAAAGATTTAAAATGCAAAAAAAATATATATAGATATAAAAATTTTGTAAACAAAAATACCAGTAATTTGCTCTTGTGTGTATCTTCTCTTCATCTTTATTTTAGTGCTTTTTTTCAGTGAACCTACAAAGATGAGAGATATCCTATTCCAAAACCCCTGTGTTCAAACTTCATTAGCCTTATTTCTTTTCATTGACATATCCTACACGATATAAATATATTGGTACTAGCGCCTTGTTGTTCCTTTCTTTTTCTTGTGCAAATATTTTTCTTTTTCTTTTTTCATTTTGTCATTCATATGTCTATATTTTTCTTTGTGTGTGCGTGTGTGGATGCATTCATCTTTGTTTGCTTGGTTCTTTTTCATACAATCACAAAATTGTTTTCTTCTCTAGCTCTTGCTCTATGTCGTAAAAAGATATTGTTTGACTTTGTTTTTTTTCTCTTGTGCAAGCTTTATGTATATGTATAAATTTCTCTATCTGCGCGAGACAGCTTGAGGGAAAAATAAGTATCTAATTAGAGTTAGACAGATATAAACATATAGATATATACATACATATGTGTGTGTGCGTGTGTGTGTGTGTGTGTGTGTGGTGACTGCACTTTCGGAATAAAACCGAACTAAACTATTAGGATTATTGTCTTTAACTATGTTGATTGAAAACAATATGAACGAAATATATATTTTTGCTAGGATTTACTTGGAACCAACAATCTCGAAATAAGATTCGATGTCTTTTCTTTTCATTCAGTAAACTTGATGTACAAAAATTGAGTATGATCTTGTGAAGACAAGACTAGATTATTGAAATGTTTAGCATCAATTTTAATTATACAATTATTGATAAAATACAAAACAAAAGAAAGAAAGAAAATACAATGTCCGGCGTTTATTATATTAATAGTTCAAATACAAAATTTTCTTTGTAAGAAGACAAATATCTCTCAGTCCCATATAGTTGCACAGTAGAGTTGTTCAAATGCTTTGAACATAATTCGCATTGTTTGTCCCATTGAATCAACAGCTATGGCACATTGATAAAAGAACAGCTTAACATCATCGTAGTTTTCATCGTCTGATGTGGTTATTATCACTGATGGTGATGATTTTCGTCTAGTTTCATCCATAGTGATCGGCTTACTTATTTCAGTTAATCTTTCCTAATATGAATAATAAAAATTCTTTTTTCTTTTTTGTAGAAAATAAACTTACTGTAATAATTTTGTTAGCATTATATAAAATTATTTCAACTAATTGATCCAGTGTTGCTGGTTTTTCATCTTTTATTTTCTGAATAGTTTTTCCCATTGGTGTTAAGATATTTTCTTGTACCATATTAAATAAATAATCATCTAAATCTTTTGTACTATTCATTATTGTAACAAATTTATGTCCCAAACTTTTCATTTCTTCAAGCATACGATGAACAGTTTGAACATTCAAATTTGGATGAATGCTCTTAATAAACCAATCTGGTAAAGTACCATTATTACGAAGTTCTTCATGTACGAGATTCATACGAGTTATATTAACTATGTTTCTCATTAGATCTTCGAAATTAAATTCAGCTTCAGCAGCATACCATAAACTTCTTCCTAATTTTTCATAATCTATATTACGCATAGCAGCCCGAATAATGGCATCACTCTGAACGTTTTGTCGAATTTTATTCACAGTTTCATTGCTATTAAGTAGTGATATAGCTACTGCAGTAAAATTAACATTTTTGAATGCATTAGTAGCCATTTGTTCAAGTAAAGATGCTTTTATATTGTCAAGCCCCGAATTTTTCTCGACATTATCATCGAAAAGAAAACGTTTCTGACGATGATGTTCAGCTGAACGTTGTGTTGATGATGAAACACGATAGTAACGCATTGCTATTTTCACAACCTCAGGTACAATATTACTGATGCTGGCCGCTGTACGAAGAAGAGAACATGAACTTGGGCTCAGCTCGCCAAGAACGCCCATTTGAAACCAAATAATACAAGAAACTAATGTCAATTGAATATGCATGCTATACAATATGATAACTATAACTATTGCTTGTTGAATGAAGTTTGTACGTATATTTATATACATATCGCTAACGGTTTTTATTGCCAATTATCTCAAGTATTTGCCAATTAACATAGGAATATTTTCATAGAAGTGCCAGTATGTTAAGAAATTCTCAAAACAAATCCATTACCTACACTGAAATATATTTACTTTGCTGTTTGAGGTTGAAACTGCTGAATTTTCAAAGATGAACAGAAGGTAAGAAAAAAACACGATTTATTTTTACAGATGAAACCTCCGATATCATGCCACAAAAAGAAGTATGTCCGTTAATCATTTGCAAATTGAATGTCACTCCGTATAATACTAATTTAGAAAAATTCTAGTAGAACTATGCAGACATATTTTTTATCGATGAAAATTTTTCATTGTGATAGCATAGTTTAACGTTTGAAGAAATGTATTCTGGATTTTTTACAGTTGATTCATATTTCTACTTCAATTACGAGTATACAGTTACAAGAATGAGTGGAATCCATTCAAGCATTCCATATAATTTCTAGTCATTTGAATGGTTTAGGATGATTTTCTCACCTTTGAGCTCAATACATTGCTGATATGTTAGGAAACAATATGGTGATTTTTAGTTACTCACGATTTGATTTTTGATAAATCAAACAAGCTATTGAATACAATAACAATTATATATAGTTTTGAAGTAGAAAACTATAGCAATAAAAGAAAGATAAAATCATAATAATAACAAAAACAAAAACAGTCAATCATTTTTTCAGTTTTCTTTTTCGTATTATTTAAGTTTTGCTGATTGAGGAGAGATCGAAGTAGAAACAATAATTGTGAATTTTTTCTGTAGACTAACTACTACTTAGAGAATACCTGGCTGAAGATAACGTTTCATTATCACAATTTTATTTGGTTATTTGACATGAAACAAATTTGTGGAATTTTCTAAATCCCAATACCATTTTGATCGATAATTGTAAAAGGGTGAAATGGTTTCCAACA
This sequence comes from Rotaria socialis, assembly GCA_905331475.1. NCBI lineage: Eukaryota > Metazoa > Rotifera > Eurotatoria > Philodinida > Philodinidae > Rotaria > Rotaria socialis. The sequence goes on along the minus strand of CAJNYU010002647.1, from coordinate 5,689 downwards.
ATTAGGAATAAGAATTTTAGAAGAAATCAACAATTCTTGAAATTTCTTTTTGCTTTTGAGTAAAGAATAAAATTTGCTCCATAACATTTAATCGAGGCTTAATGAAGTATTATAATTATCAGGAATATTTAAAGAAATGATTTGGTGGTTCATCTTCAATTGATGTAGTAGATGAACCAGACTGTAGTGTAGACATGCTATCTGAACTGAACAAAAATACACATAAACTACAATGAAACGAAATAAATTTCAATATAACATAAATGTTTTTTGCAAATATTAATAGAGAAATACGCATAGTGAGAATTTAAATATCCGTATATACATGAATATATGTGTATGTTGTTTATGTCGTTGTTACATATTGATTCCATTCTGATATATCTTTCATTAAATAAAAAGCGAGAAAAACGTTCATTTAAAATATTTAAAGGTGTCTCTGTTGATCTCAATGTAATGTGAAAAATAATGCGGCAATATTACAAGAATGGGAAACCGTGTAGTCTAGCGGTGCACCGTTCCGATCAAATAAGCTTCAAATAAGAATACATGAATTCAAATGTGCATGCGTGAATATTGAAAAATACATAACAGTCTGTAGCATGTATGAGAATATACTAAACGAATGATTTAGTTTATCTCAGTGATGGCAAGTATAATTGAGTCAAGGATTCGTCTATCGCAATAGCTAAGAAAATGATTCTCAGTCAGAATTCGAACTCAAACTACTCAGATCATGAGTAAAATCTAGTAGACTATTTCCTATAAGTACTGCGACGATACCACACCGAAGCTCTTCGTTTGCGATGCATTACTGAATACTGATCAAATTCATCACATCAAGTGTCATCGACGAACTAGTCTAACTTCGCCGAATAAATTGTTAATCGAAAAATATCGAATCACATATGAACCATTCCAGATATAGAATTTTATGGTAACTAACTAGTTTAATAGCGACTCGATTAATTAACTACATATGACTTGGTAACCATCTGAGTCGCTAGGCATCTGAGCTGGTAGCTCAAGGATTGTGTGTCGTATAATGACGAGGACTTCTTGATTAATGATTATTAATTTCTACATGAACCGATACTTGCTTTGAAAAAAAACAGAATGAACATGAGAAATTATTTCACCGAAGAATGCTTCAGAAAAACCATATCACAAGACAATAAATAAATGACGCTCTTGATTGCTGGAAAAACATGAATATCGAATAGATCAGCGACAAAAATAATTTATTAGACAGAAATCACTATAAATTTTCTTTTAACAAATCATAATAGTCAAAGAAAAAAACGTCATGGACTTTTGTGATTACGCTTGATTTTTAACCAAACTATCTACGCATTCTACGATAGGAAATAAGTTACAAAAAGAAAATTTAAATAAAGAATAGTCTTTTTTTCTTCTTAGTTTAAATACGAGGAAAATTAAGAAATGGAATAAGAATTGGTGTACGGTTTCGATAGGCTTGATAAGCAGGATTACTTGCAAATAATTTCATTGCTTGTCGTTCTAAAATTGGAATTCCACTTAGAAATGATATCAACAATGTTACAAATATAGGCGAAAGTACACCAAAGAATCGTTCATATCCAACCAGCATGTGTGACGATGATATATAAAGACCGAACCATGCACACATTTCACCGAAATAATTTGGATGTCTAGAATATTTCCATAGGCCAGTTTCAATAAATGTGTTCTAAGTAAATATAGAAAAAAATGTTAATTCTAAAATTTGAAATGATTCTAATTTGAATATACTTTGTTATTTAAATTATTTTTAAATGACATTTTTTGTGTATCCGCAATAGTTTCAAATATAAAACCAAATAGCCAAAGACTCCAACCGATATAATCAGTTTTTCTTAATGGTTTATCAACTTGTTTTTGATTAAGATAGAGTGTTGGTAAAAGTGTTATGAGAACCCAAATACCTATGGCATAGACATTATTTTTATATTGGTTAATATATAGTTTGAGTTTTCTAACCTTGAAGCATCCAAGTTATGAGTAATCTCGTTGGATTATTGCGCATGCGATCAAATCGTGAATCTTTGCCAACTTTTAATATTCGATAAAATAGAAATGCACCTAATCTAAATATTAGCAAATGTAATACATGAAAAAGTGTACTTCAATACTGTAATGAATATTGATGCAGATGTGCATCAATCTCGTGGAGTCGACTCTCAGTAAACAAGAACCACACATCCCAATAAACGATTTACAGAAAGAATATCCTAATAAGTATTAACTCTTTTTTGTTCCCATTTAAGCAAACAATGTATGATTATTAATTACAAGCTATTTTATCAAATAACATTTTTTGATCTCACCTCAATGCCCAAAAGAATACACAAGAAGATTGAATATTTTGTCGAAGAGTTGAACGACGTTTATTACGACTTAAGTAGGTCAATAAAATAAATGTTAAAGAACCTGAATACATACACCTACACATTTAATAAATCGTTTCAGCATCATATTTCTTACCTGTCAAATCAAAATGCCTTTCGGTTCGAAACTTGACCGACAACGCCCAGCCTAAAAACTGAATAGCAAAGTCAATGCCAATGAACTTTCCCAATTGTAAACCCATCTGAAATGTATAACTATTATTATGCAAACCATTTATATTGACATGATAAAATGTTACCTACTAACTGTTAGTATAAAAACGACGATATGACAAGTAACTCACCGCTTTTTTTTCTATGTGTGCCATACTTGTATTTTGCAAGATAATAGATATAACACAGTAATTTTTTTCTCATACTGTCTGTGAGTGTTAGAACATATATTTTTCACACGATCGAAGGTGTGCATTGCTGGCGAGATGAAAGATAAATTCCCACTACTTGAGACCTATGTTAGGAGAGAAATTCGCTTGCACGACATATTGACTACCTAGTGTAACAGCGTTTTTATTAGAGTATTTCCGTGAGATTTGGCAGTTACTTATTTATTGTGCATCAAATTAATCATATATCATTTAGTTTGAGTACCCTATTCAACTAATTATTATTGAGATTGCTCAAATGAAAACAATAACTATAGCATAATACAGGCATTGGATCAAAGCTTGAGTGACTCAGCTTATAGATATGGTACAAATATGCCACCCATGGATGATAGCATATATATAGCAAGTTCATTGAATAAATCTGTAATGTGTTTTTCTCCTATATTTCTTCGTAATCTTCATTGTCACTTATAATTTTGCTCGCTAGAAACTGAACGAGATCAGTCATTCTGTAATAGTCAATTGATGAGGTTAAAATATGTGTCATTATTATGCTAACAACTTCGTCTAGAAAGAAAAATGACTAAATAAATGGTGTTTTGATTATTTTATTGAAAATCTATTTCGTTACTTGATGGTCAAAAGTCAACCGTTAAGAAAAAAAAAACATTATTTTATCTGTTTATTTCGTATTCGATAGATAACGTTATAGGTAGATTAACAGGCACAGCAACGTACTCGAACCAATCAAAAAGTAGCGCTATCAACTTGTTGCATGATTCCATTTGAGTTCAAAATCTCTGTGAGCCCTCTTTTTGACAACCAGATCTTTCTTCAAGTTTCTTTCTTATTCTAACGGACGATTACGAAAACTCTGAAACCTATATTTCTGATTTTGTTGAGCTTTTCATTTATGTCTCTTTTTATCAACTCTTGAGACGAATCGCTAAAAATATCAGTGATTGGATAGGCTTCATTCTTTTTTTTGGAACCGATTTCAAAAGCTCTCGAAGCCACAGTACCCTACATCTGACAGGCACCATTTTTGTGCATGCTCTTTTAAAGAGGAATATATGATTTCCTTTTTATTTTATTGTAAAAAATTGTTTTGATTTGGATGGAGGCCCTGTTTGTTCTCGATTATCACAACTACATTCAAAACGGAAAAGAAAAGAAAAATATCCTGATGTCACGATGGCAACTGGGGCTTTTCATATGCATCGTAACACTAGATTGATGATATCCTGTAGCGTGTTTTTCTCCTCGTTTTTCTTCTTCTTCTGATAGAAAACTTTCTGATACAGTGAAGTCAAGATACTTTGTTCTCAATCTAATCTAATCGCCAACTTCCTCTTTTTCTTCTGAGATATTAAAGTTAATTTTTTATTACAAAAATGATCACTCACACGATAAACGCTATTCGAATAATAGAGAGTCACGTAGAATTTCATGTAATATCAGGTGATATAGTGAAAATTCAATATGATAACCGACTGTTCTACACAAGTTTCGGTAAAATGGTTTAACAAAGTTAAAGAACAATCAAAAGATTTAGAATGAAGCTTGGATTTTTCTAAAGCAATGATTCTGACGCAAAATCTCTCTTTTTTTCTAATCTTCTAGGTACGTCTTACTTCTCGTCAGATTGTTAAGATTTTCGACAGGGACTGATGAAAACTTGCAAGGATCGTTATGTTATTTCATCCGGTTACAACACTCAAGTTGCAAGTATTGAAAATGTAGACCCCATTTTTGATAAATATGTTGATAAAACTATAATTGATGTGTTAAAGCTCGGCGGTTATAATCCATTGTCTTGAATACTACTGGAACCGGGCGATACAACAGGTTTTTTTTATACAAAGTGGAACAGTTGAAATACAACTGCGTACAATGTATACAGTAAACCATTTGAAAAGTTTAAAAATTCAGGATATCGCCAACGCTGTGAAAACTATTAAATCTTATAATTATATAAAAGCAACTTTTCTGTTTTCGCATAAAATTCGATGTTTAACGAAAACAAAAAACCAATTCGTTTGTTAGCTCTAATCCACGATTTTTTTCTGTTTTTCGATCTTTTACTCTGTCTTTCATTTTCACTGTACTGATATTTATCGCTTTCTTTGATGCTTTTTCTTGCTGCCTTCTCTCTCGATTGTTTTTTTTTAAACAAGATACACGTACAACGCGACTCAATGAAGGACTTCTGATAATTCTCTCGACCGAGACTGAAGGGTGTGTCAAATAAATTGAATGCTTATCAAAATGTATTTTTTCTAAAACTTCATCAATCAATCAACTGATTAATTCCTAAAAATTTAAATCTCAACACATCATCCGAAGTAGCAAATTATTAATTAGTCGATAGATGCATATAGTATAATAGAGCGTTATATTTATTGAGATTTTTTTTTAAATTGCCTATTGTCAACAATGCTTCCAAAAACAAAAAAAGGTCTTAATAGCTCTGTTCTGAAATCATGACGAAGCTTTTTCCTTTACGCTTCATAAGTGAAAGCTTGTAACTAAATAATAAGTAAGAATTACACATCACACACTCGATAAAAGATAAGATCACGCAATAATACAATTTACTCGATAATACTTAGTCCAACACTTCCCTAGCCTGTTATATAAATTCAAAAGGGGTAAATCTTAAATAGAGCATATATAATACTTCATTAAGCATCCGTCTGTCTTTAGACGTTAATGAATATAAAAAGCATTTAGTCACATTATTTCTTCTTCAATAGTTAAGATGAATCAGTAGTTTCAAATAAAAATAAATGTGGGAACTTCGGATTTCATCCGAGAGTTATGTGTACTGCCAAAAGTGCATGGGACATATGAGTCATTCTAGAATGTCTGAACACGAAAATTATCATGAGAAACTAGGCAATTTCATTTCTGGTTGCACTTTTTGTGCATTTT
>CAJNYU010002641.1:0-36840 GCA_905331475.1 Rotaria socialis | reverse complement strand
GTACAGAGAGTTGAATTTATATGAAAACCTTGTAAAAAGATGGAAGGAATAATTATCAATACAAAATTTTCTAAAGGCAGATCTCAACAAAAATTCTATTAAAAAAATTAAGAAAAAGCTATTCCAAACTCAACTAAATTCCAAACTCGCCTGCCACATATGTAAATGATGGGAGTTTTGATAAAAAGAAATACAATAAAGCATAATATCATCAGCATTAACTCTTGTTCTATCCAAAACCATCACACTGTGTACAATAATCTGCTAAATTTTTAAGTAGTTTGCTTTTTGTTGAACGGAAGAGGGACGAATTTCAAAACTGTGACAGAGCTTCTGGGGCACCCCTTATAAGAGATAAAATGGCCTCCATCCCGCTGTATGCAAGTCGGTTTTTAAATAGTTTTCATTTTATCTGAAACATAATGAACATTGTAGCTTTTAAGTGCATTCGGCAGGAAGCAAAAGGACGATATATTGATGTATTCACTTGATAAAACTCACTGGTCAGTAAAAATACCGTGGCGCTGTTCGTTGATGGCATCCCTTTGCGTTGTAGTGAACATAAAATCGCATAGATATTGACTATTATAGAATATTCGTTCACCAATTTCACTGATGATTTTGTTAAGATTTCAAGTGTTATTAATTAATGCATATCTGTTTCTTTAACATTAGGAAGAATTCCAGCAACGACTGAAACCAGTTCCAGTCGTTTTATGTTTGCCTTGAGTCAAGTAATCGATGGACAAACAGTCACCTGCAGTTCGGTAAACAATTCAGTTTCCACATACACACAGTGTTCAAATCCACAAGAAAACGGTTTCTATTTCCCTAATGGTGTCACTTGTGGCGCATCATGGAGCTCTTTGAATTCAATCTATTCAGATACACTGGGGTTTTGTCGCAGGCTCACGGGCTCTTTGACGGGAACTATGTCAGCCTACTATGAGTGTGATGCTCATCAAACGCGTGCTGTGTGGATAAATAGCACATGGTCAACAATTATCGACAACGGATTCACTCGCGATTTAGTATGTTACTACTGAAGAAGCGCATAAGACTGACACTTCATGTGAAACTTATCGAACATTAAGAGAAGGGTGGGTGTGAGAGTGTGTCAATTTTATGGAAAAGTATTTGATATCTGAGAACAACACGTATCCACTCTGATTTAGAGTACGGAACAAGAGAAAACAATAAACAGAGTTTAGCGGGTGTGGGGTGTGGGCATGAAACAAAACAACACCCACCCACACCCACACCCACCCACCCACACCCACACACTGGTATGTTTGTATATAAGTCTTGAATATCAAGGCTTGCTAAATGTTCGTCTTGATTTAATTTAATATTTGCAATAATTTTGATAAAATTTGATGTATTACAAACCACGCCGCTTAACGTTGTTCTTAATCCTTTAATTATTCTGAATATGAATTGAGATATTGGTGATGTTATTGTATCTCTTGAACAAGTAACAATTCTCATCGGAGTATCAATTTTATGTAGTTTAAGTTGACCACGAATTTTAGGAAGATCATCGATTGATGTTAAATCATATTTGTTATGATCTGTAATTTTGTTTTGCTCTAACATCTTGGTAACCTTTTTATTGATTTCAGTTTAATTATTGCTGTTCGATCTTTTTTCACTTGTTCGTAAACATTTAAATCATTTAATTTTTCTTCAATTTGATTAAAATAGTCGTTTTTGTTCATAATAACTATTTTCCCACCTTTATCAGCTTGAATTATGACAATATCATGGATTGATTTTATTTCTTTTAATAATTTTGTTTCTTATTTATTCATGTTAAATTTGGTAGGTTTTCCCCATTTTTGAATAAATACTGACATTTCTGATATTGCTGCACTTTTTATTAACTTTGGTGTTGAAAATAATGATTTTTCACAATTTATCACAGTTGTTATTGTACTAATTGATCGTGGTATTGGAACAAATAATAATCCTTTTGATATTAGTTTTAATTATTTTTGACTTAAATGAATTTTTGATATACTAATAACATTTGATGTATCATATGTTATTTTTCAATTCATCGTTTTTTTTTGTTTGTGGGTTTGGTGATTGTTGTCGTCCCTCGTTTTCTTTTAATGTTTCTATTTTCTTGTCGTGCTTTTCTATTAATATATTTTCAAAATTTTCATTAAATTTATTTATTCAGCTCAGATCATTTTGATGTTGTCGTATTGGCTCCGATGTTTTGAAATAATGATTTAATATTGACTTTTGTGTATAATTTGAACATTAATATATTATAATTGTTTTTGTTTATTTTGTAATGTGTTGCTCCTAATTTTGTACATAGCTTCTCTTAATAACTTTTCATTTTCATTCAAATTTGTGGTGTTCTTTAATTTGAACCTATTTTGTATCAAATTAAGTAGTTTGCATTGTACAAGAAATCTAATATTTTGTTTTTCTATTGTTCTTTCCTTGTATAATTTTTCCAAATGGTGTGTAACGATATAAATTCTCGCTCCGTAGAGTTTCTAAAATTCTTGTTTTGTTAAGAAGATTCATATATTAGATATGATTTACTTCTCTTTTATTTTATTTCAATTTATATTAAATTCAAATCAGTTTATCTCGATTTAAATTTAACATAAATTAAAATAAAATAAAAGAAGAGAATAAAATCATGTCTAAAGTTATGTGCTGTGATTATCATGTTGTACACTGAAAAAAAAAGGTACCATATGAAACCCCAAAGGTATCCGATTTTTGCAACCAAATCGAAATCCTTTGAGGTTTCGTAAAAAGCCTTAATTTTAATAGCTGATAACAGGGGTTTCGTATTTGGGGTTCCATATAATTCGCCACGCAATATTGAATGAAAGATCCGCCGGGTGCTATGCTCCATTATGGAAGTAGTTTTCCACCACTATTCGCTGCAAAACACACCCATTCTCTAAAAAAGAACCGGGTTCTGTAGAAACCACCAGGAAAGATGTCTGAAAGTCGCCGTATTCTGTAGGAGAACACAGGATATCGCTGGAACAAGGAAGCAGTATTCCGACCGCCAACTTTCGCAAATTGTTTTCAATGATTTCCGGCGCAACTTGCCGAAAGGCATCTTTCCTGTCAGTTGCCCCAGATTCCGGTGAGTGAAGCGATCGATGTGGGATGTTTCATCTAAAAAGAAAAAAAAAGAATTAATTCATCAGTTTTTAACTTTCTAAATGGAACTCACCATTAAATATTGGTTCATCTGAGAATCGATCTAAGAAGAAATAAAATGATTTATCAGGTGGTAACTTTTAAAATCGAACTCACCATTAGTATTTGTTGATCTGATAATAGATCTAAACAGAAATATAACAATTCATCACCATTTAACTTTCAAAATCGAACTCACCATTAGTATTTCTTCATCTGAGGGTGGATCTAAATATAAATAAAATATTTCATCAGGATGTAACTTATAAAAATGGAAATTACCTTTAGTATTTGTAGAGCTGAGCCTGGATCTAAACAGAAAAAAAATAATTCATCACCTTGTAACTTTCAAATCCGAACTCACCCTTATCATTTGTTCAAGTGACCCTTGCGCTAAATCGAAACAAATATTTTACCATGTCTTAAGTTTTAAAGTAGAACTTACCATTATTGTTTGATCAAATGACGCTTGATCTCAATAAAAGTCATATTCGGGTTGCTGGACCTCGATAACTTATTACAAACTCTCATCAGAATTTATCTCGGAGTTGAAAAAAAAGATCTACCTTTACAGTTTTTGACTTAAACAGGAACCGACTTTCTGACCAATGAGCGCTCGACGCGAAAAACTGACTACATATTCGGGTTGCTGGGCCTCGATAAACTATTACAAAGTTATTTGACAATTTTGCCCGGAGTTGTAATAAAAAATCTTGTTGTGGCAGCAATTGAATTATTGATCGGTGCGAGGTGGTGATCGAAAACGTTCTTCAGAAATATATTGAACTGACATGATGGTCTCGTTGTGTAGCGGTCAAAAGCTTACATACTGTGGGATCCTCTTACAAATTGGGAAAACCTCGGAAACTGATGTTCTCGTTGTGTGTGAATCGGCTTCTTCTAAAATTCTGAACAGTAGGAAATAGAAGTTATTATTTTGAATGGTAACGTACTGCTGCACGAATCGTACACAAGGTTTGTTACGAAACCCTTCTGAATACGAAACTTGAAAGGGTTCTTGACCAAACATCTGGGGTAAGACACAATTCGAAGGGTTCCGGACGAAACCTTTTTACATATTAAAACTCTTTGAAGTCTTTTCCGGAACCTTGGATTTCGCGAAACCTCATAGTGGTTTCGTATGATTTTACGGATACTTATATGGTATCGTAAAATTCGACGAAACCTCAAGGGTTTCGTGTGACACCTTCTTTTTTTTCAGTGTAGTATAAACGGTTATGTTCACCATATTTCACAAACACAAAACTGTAAATTTTCCTTTTTTTTTCTTTTCTTTTCGAGGCAAAAGACAGTAGTCATGCGTCTCTTCGTTGTTTTCTTTTCGTTTGTTCCAGCCGTTTTATTGTATTATATTTACTATTATATAATAAAAGGCCTTGTCTAAAACAAAAATGATTTAGATTAGTAAAGCCTTGAACTCTCAATCTAAAGAAGAATGGTATAAGATTAGATTCTTGATCGTATTCAAACAGTTTTTACTTTTTAATATATCGTAATAACAATTGTGATTGATGTATGTCTGATATCTTTATTTGAAGAAAAATGGTTATTCATTGTAGATAAAAAAAACTGTGTAATATATTGTAATTTAAAATAAGTATATAGTATATCAGATATACGTATTTATATAGAAATGTACATAGATAAGGACTTGAAAAGTTTTATCGTAAACATCAAATGAATTTTTTCTTTTTTAGTTTCACATTAAATTATTTTGCATAATAGATTTAAAAAACATATTTCGATAAAATGTTTAAAAAATTTTAATTTATTTTGCAAGAAATAACTGTATTTTATTTAATAACAATATTTATCTTATAAAAACTATTCCAAAAATTAAATAGTTATACGCAAATTTGAATAGATAGACAGATTTAAAGATAAATAAATAAATAAACTTTTTGCATCATTGAAGCAAATCTTTTTTTGTGAGAGATAATTTTACTATGCATATACGTATATGGTTCTAGATAAAAGTTTTACATAGTGTTTATTATTTCACCGTTTTCCTCTCTTTTTTTAATAGATAGAGATAGTTCTGAAGAGATATGTAATTTTAAATACCTACAGGAATACCTTAATATTTATTGAAACAAAATCTTAAATTGCTTATCATATATGGTTTGAGCAGGATTAAAAAAAGAACAGTTAGAGATCAGAATTAGAAAGAATAACAAGAAGTAACTGAACAATACTATGATGCTAGAAATAGATGTACTATTTTTAATAGACTATTTAATCTTTTAATAAATATGAAAAATATTAAATTGCTATAATAAAGATTACATAGAGCTGTAAACTAATTTAATTAGTAGATATGTAATTCTTTAAAAAAAACAAAAAAACTGTTTGTTTAATTTAAAATATTATATTTTTTTTGGGAGATAATTTCCAATCCACGTACATGATTTTACATAAGTATATAATAGTTTTAGTAACTATTGATAGTTTTAAACATCTTTAAGATTTTCACATGCTATACGCACTTTTAAATCGCTGCATGCTTAATTTAAAAAAATCTCTTTTGACAAACTACGCATATAATTATCTGTATGAAATGCTAGTATAATAAAACTCATAAAAAGCAAACAAAAACAAACTGAAGGTCTATGATACGTGTTACCAAAGTTTTACAAATCTGTGTCTAAGATCTTATTGCAGATCTTGATAGACAAATAATGTGAATGTGTTTATGTTGTAGCAAAAATTTTAAGATCTGAAATTATACATTTTTCTACGACTTTCACTATGATTACGATCTTGCTTTTAAGATGTTTCACAAAAAAAAAGTTTTTTCTGGAGGCGGCGACCTTGAAGGAATGATGAATGACATTCTGGAAATTTTATAGTTCTCAGAAACAAAATATTTGGCAACAACGTGGGATGCTATTAAATCTATTTCGAGATTAATTTAAAATGCCACGTCGATTTTTCAAACCAATAACTATTCATGATACACAAATGTGTGACATCTGCCTGGCCTATAATGCTGCAGCTTAATGGTCACAAGCTGTTACGCGATCACATTCGATTGTTTATTCAATATACGCTCCCCCTCTCTGCGCCAGATTTATGAAGCATAATAAATCCTCCGATTTTTTTCATGTTCAAAGCACTTTTCAACAATTTTCAATTCACCCAAATCGAAACTGTTGATTCGCAAATGGTATTACATGGTCGTTTGCTTTATGCATGGTTACCATTGTTGGCATTCTTGTTACAAGCATTTCGCGGTAGATTTGTAGAAGGTAAGTTTATAGATTAAATCTTATAGACATGTGATATTCTGCTGTATAATGAAGACATACTTTGTGACGGCTACACTTCTGGCAGATTGGTTGGTCTGGATGATTCAACTTGTATCCTAAACAAAATAAGAACTGTCACTCAGTTCTTTTACTTTCGTTATAGTTTTGCGACACTTTCATGTCATCTAAGACAACCCGAGTTGATAATATAAAGTTCAACAATCACATTTGTTCATGCAATCCCAAAAATGCTTTCACTTCCCTTTTTCTGATGAATTTTCAGCGAAATTCATTTCTGTATGATTGAGAGAAAAAACAAAGCGCATCTTGATTCTGCTGCTTGTATCTATGATGTTGTCAACATTTGCAAGTCAAATATTCTACGATAATTTCGATCTCAGCCATTCCACCCTGTTGCCTCATGACGACTCACATTAATTCCATTAAGTTGAAGATTTACGAATGGCACTTGTCGAACCTGTACCTACAGTAACATGGGTTTCGCTTGGCACTTTGTTCTTAATGATACGACAACAAATTTCCTGGTAATCAATATCACTTTCAATCTAGCGAAAATACATCATTTGGCGCGATGGTAAACATTGCGAAACCGGTCCCACGCACAGAACCCATTCCATCAAATTTCTGGAATTTCAGGAATTCTGACGAACAGGACCTGTATGGAATTACACGCAATTCCAACTCTCTCCGAAATTGAGTTATCATCCCCTGTTTGTCATTCGGTATGTGTGCGTATCGACTAGCAGAGAACGATACTAGCCATGTCCACATCCACACCCTCTCAAATATTATAAATACATTTTCTAATGGTTTCTTTCTTCACTACGGAAATTTAGTTGTTTCTTATTGTTAAAAAACAGCAATTAATGTTTCAGTATATATTTTCAGTATAAATACCTTTAATTGTTTGCTATTTATGTTAACAGCAATGGTTCGAAAATAACATGAACTCGTCAATCAAGAAATATATTTATATACAGCAACATGAAAAAATTTAAGTGGTGAAGTATTTCGATTAAAATCATGGCTAATATTTACTGTTGATATTAATCATGATGCATGGATCTTATCATTTTTATGTTCATGGTTGTTACTGTTATGATTACCTGAATACACTAGAAGAACAACAATAAGAAAATAATAATAATAATGAAAGAGTTGAAGATTTTCAAATAGATCAGTTTGCTACGCATGATAAATATAGTGTTGATTGCATTATTATTGAGATAAAATTTTATGAAAGTTTACTTAATTTACCCTGAAGAACATGAAATTAACAAAAGTTAATAAAGTTAGATCATAGTTTACAAGTTCTTTATATTCTCATATAATTAAATAGTGAATCGAATGCATTTCAGTTTTTCTTTAACTTGAAATTCAGATAAAGAAAATGAAATATTTCTATTTGAAATACATATCTTTCATTAATACTTTTCATGTTTTGATGCTTCTTTTATAGTTAAGGTGTATAAAAACTTTTATTTTTATTTTGAGCAGTTCAAATTTTGTTTTATTGTTGGATAGAAAATTATGATCTTCTAGAATTGTATTTCAGAGTGTCAAATAGATTTTTAGTCATTATAGACGAACGAGTGAAAAGCGATAGTAAACTACTTCTACATATTACCTATCGTATAAGTAGATGTTTTTTATTTACAATTTTGAATATTAGTATCATTTAGATTACATCGAATGACTCTAGTGTAGATGTTTTCATCAAAGAAAAACCAGTGCTTTTGAGCGATACTTGACTTTTATGCAGAAATATTATTAATATACTGTTGTTGAGTTATGCAAATAATTTTAAGATAAAACTACTTTCCAAATATTTTGATCTCAAACATAATTCAGTTCAAGTGACCAAATTGAATGTTAATATCATTTTGATTTTACGTCTAAACGATACAGAGGATGAATTTGATATATTAGGAATAAAGAGAATTTCGTAATCTACTTTCCTTCTAACCGATAAAAAGCTGAAAACTAAGTTATTTGAGAAAAGACATATGCGAATCTAGCATCCCAAAATATCTTAACCTAATTTTATTATACTGAGGATTAGCATTCACCCATAAGCATTTTTCACATGTTCATTTTATATTTCATCAACATTGCTTTTTCCATACCTAAGGTTCTCATCACTAATTGAAAACAGAATGTTTGTTCTTCGCTTTAGGAAAATTATTTAGTTTAATATGTTGATTAAAGATATCATATTTTGTTTTGAAAAACTTTTCGGGCCATAAGCACTATCTGAATCACTTTCTGCAAGCTCTGCAGACCAATTTTCGAGCGCATAGTCCATCAAAAGCTAAGTCTGATTCAGAAACATAGATTCAATCGATGCAGAATGTTTTTCTCTGTACTAATTTACGTAGATGAAGAAATAGATCATTCAAAGTTTTCCGAAACAATAATCGCCAAATACCAATCTGATTGAGTCATATAGTTACACTAATAATGATTAGTTTGACTTTAGGAGCTTTCACTTTATAGGTGTGTACACCAGTCAGATGTTTTTGACTAAATATGTAATTCAACTTTCCTTTTCTAATATATACGATATTCAAGTTCAAACCCAATGTCTAGTAAGTCACTAATCTATATTATCTACTGTGTTTTAGAGCAATTTTGAACAGTATTCGATGACTTTTGAATAGTAGATACCAGATTTAAATTGAAAAAAAATGCCATATTTGAAATCACCCCAAAAACTGAGTTGGTCAATGTGTGTTTGAAATTGTTTCTGATGAAAACACAATTCCGGACTTTTATAATTCCATCTGAGACCAAAATCCAAGATATCTACATTTGTTTTTTCTTTCAATTCCCGATATGAAAAAAATGACCAAGGATGAATGTTGATTCTCAGGGCAATAGAATTAGGTTAACATTTTTTGTGACACGTCTTCTTTGATTGAAAATTTAGTAATATTTGATATAAAACCAAGTTAATCAATCTGCTTCTGAATGTTTGAATTTTTTCGCATTTTTAGATATAAATTGATAATGTTGATGATTTACTTTGCTATTTTTACTTTATTTCTTACATCCAGACTTTCAGCTGCGATTGCGTTAGCTACTGGTAATTTAACTGTGGGTGCGCCATCTACTGGTAATTTAATTGTGGGTGCGCCAGCTATTGTTTATTCAGCTGTTATCTACAATGCACAACGGTCAATAATTCACTGTACTGTATTTCGGTCTCAACCATCAGGACCTACATTAACTTCTACCCCAATTACTGTTGGGAGAAACGAATATGATTTAGTAAAGGAAGTAACCTATAATATGGGAACATGGACAGCCGCTGCAATAATAGAGAAAATTCAATGTGGAAATTTAGTAGTGAGCGCTCCATTTGCTAATGTTACATCACCGGTTCGAAATTGGGAATTTCGTGTTGAAAGAAACCAAATTGTATCGGTCGGACCAAGTTCATATCAGACTCAGCATCATACTCAGCATCATACTGAGCGTCATACTCAGCATCATACTCAGCACCATACTCAGCATCATACTAAGCGTCATACTCAGCATCATACTCAGCATCATACTCAGCATCATACTGAGCATCATCACTAGTTTTCTCTAACTATTCGATGACTTTGAACACCATATATATGCATATATATATATCACATAGAAGAAAGCTTGTTTGTGTTCTATCAGAGATTTACGAGTAACAAAATCAAATCATCGTTGCCTACTCAGTTGTACTAAGATTCTTTCGAAAAGTAGTGATGATAAAACACTAGGAAATTCGGTAGATTCTTGCTTTACTGACAATACTATCTTTGTTTGGTTTTGAAAATAGATAAATCAATAAAAATGAATCAGAGTTATTAATTTTCTCTATTTTGTTCTGTAGTAGAAACAAAGCTTCGATGAAAAGATGATTCTGATGAAGTTAAGTAGGAATAATAATGGTATGACTTTGTTACTTGATCTATATGTGCATATATTCTTTCTTCTCGTTGATATTTACATACATATTTATGCGTGTGTCTACGTCTGCTTTTCATTATATTGACTACTCTCATGCTTTTTAGTTTTCTGTATCCTTTTCTGAAAAATAAAAGACAAGCTGATAGAAGATGCAGGAGCCGATAATTTTTATGGCAGAATTGCAAAAGACGAAGAATTCTATTGATGTTTTGTACTTGATCAGTCTCATAAAAATTTTACACAAACATTAATCCATTGTTTAGTTTCACTGATTCAAAACTAAAAATAGAATCTATCTATCATGAATCAGGTTCAAAAGACGAGGATTAATTTAATTTTATCTTATTACTCATGTCAATATGGCTGGTTACAATTCAAAATCTTGTGAAAACAGTTGTTCGAACGATTAACTATGGAATTATATCCGGTTAACATTGCAGTGCTTTAGAACGACACATTTTCAATACACTCGTTTTCATATTAACTGATTTTGCGTCACTGATTTGACTTTTTATAGAAAGCTCGAATAAACCATTTTATGGTTTATCGTAAAGCTCTATCAGTTCTGTTAGATAGTTACGCTTTCTAACTCTTTGTCTTCAAACCAACACCAACTAGAATCAATTCAACAACTCTGACTTCTCTTTCATTACGACTTCACTTAGATCTCTGGACCAAGAGATAAATATGAGAACAAACAGAAAGGTAATGGTCGCATATAGTGCCACTACCTAATAAGTAGTATAAAGTAGCGGGAAAAAGTTTAAGAACAAGAAATTTTACTCTTATACTCTTTCATGATAAAACCTATAGACTTTCTAATGATTGGTATGAGTAGCAATGACACATAATTACCCAAGAAATATGAAAACATTTCAATAGTGTTCGTTCTTATTGTGCAGTAAGTAGTTTATTTTTTCATCAGCAAAAAAAAGTTTAAGAACAAAAATACATATGTACGTTTTATTTCCAAAACAAAAGATAAAAACTAAGTAAAGTGTCCACCCTTGGCCCTCAAACACTTTTCTAATCTTTCCGGCATTGAATCCACCAGGCTACGACATAATTCAATACCAAGATCCTTCCATTCTGCTTCAAGTCGTTGACGAAGAGTAGCTTTATTGTAAATAGGCGTTGCCATCAATTTTTTTATCGAGAATACTCCAAGCCATTTCGATGGGATTAAGGTCAGGACTCTTGGCAGGTCAATCCAAAACATTGAGTTTCATTTGCTTCATTTTTGTAGTCACTATATGGGATATATGCCACGGTGCTAAATCCTGCTGGAAAATTAATCTGACCTTGTCTTGGAATTTGTTCATTGATCGTTTTAATTCATTGCTTAAAACTTCACAATATACACTTCCATTCATGTTTTCATTGAAAATTCTTGCTTCAGTTGCTCCTCGACCAGAAATACCATCCCAGATGCCCAACTTTCCTCCTCTACCTGTATTTACTTGTTGAATACAATCTGGATGAATCCGCTCTTCATCCGTTCGCCATATTTTCACTTGATTCTTTCTTTCAAGAACATAGAACGTTGATTCATCAGAGAATATTACATTTCTACAATCGTGCTTGCTGAAATGAGCGTACTTCTTGCACCAGGCCACTCGTTGCTCACGATCCTTTGAACTGAGACACTGTTTCTTCAATTTCACCTTGTATTCATAACCTAATTTCTTCAGGTAATTGAAGACTGTTTCTTGAGCTGATGAGTTCAAGTATAGATTGATTCAAATCTCTCGTGATCTTGCTCACTGAAAGTCTGTTTTCACCCTTCACAAGCCTTTTCAGATATCGTTGGTCACGCTCTCCGAGCCTTTTCGGTCGTCCAGAACGCTTTTTGTCGACGTATTCACATGTTTCACTGTGTTTCTTGATGACGTTAAAGACACAACACTTGGAAATGTTCAATTGTTTGACCACTTCATCCATTGACATAGAAATTTTGCCGTTATTATATAGAGCAACCACCTGAGCCCGAATATATATATCAATAGCTTTTCCCCCCCATATATCACAAATAAATTTTTATAAAATAGAGCGAAATTATTTAGTATCAACTTCGATAGTGGTTACGAGTCCTAACAAACGTTTATTTACCACGAACACGATAGACATGTATTTTTGTTCTTAAACTTTTTTCTGCTGATGAAAAAATAAACTATTTACTGCACAATAAGAACGAACACTATTGAAATGTTTTCATATTTCTTGGGTAATTATGTGTCATTGCTACTCATACCAATTATTAGAAAGTCTATAGGTTT
Organism: Rotaria socialis; assembly: GCA_905331475.1. Taxonomy (NCBI): domain Eukaryota; kingdom Metazoa; phylum Rotifera; class Eurotatoria; order Philodinida; family Philodinidae; genus Rotaria; species Rotaria socialis. The sequence goes on along the minus strand of CAJNYU010002641.1, from coordinate 24,146 downwards.
TATCATGAAAGAGTATAAGAGTAAAATTTCTTGTTCTTAAACTTTTTTCCGCTACTTTAGATGAAAATTTACACGAAAATTATTTTATCTAGAATTTGTTTTTCAATATGTAGAGCTAGTTCGTAGTTAAATATTTCGACTTTATTAATAATCAAAATCAAATAATCTAATCAAGAGAGAGACTGATGCTCTTGAGTTTGGTGTAACAATACTACATTATATCACTGAATTTATATTCTGCTTTGTATTAAAGTTCTGGAAGCTTAGAATATAGAGAGTGTGTGTGAGGGTGGGTTTCATTTTTCTTTTGATCTACATTCGCGTGCACAGTCGCACCAGGCCCACACATGCAAACACCCATATCCTCAAGAACCAGAGTCGCGTCGCTGTGTCCTTTGTTTCTCTTCAAGCCAAGTGAGAAGTCCTTTAGCAAACACGAAATCTGTGTCTTGACATGTTTTACTCATACTCACCCCTTTTTTATGAATTCTCATAGATGACGCTGTGCTGTGCATATCCAGCCCCAAATCTTTGCCTCCGGTTTAGCGTCAAACTGTTTCGCATCAAAAATAACTATTTAGAAATAAATATATCTTTTCATTAAATATTTGCTATGCATTGGTTACTGTTTTATCATAGTTTATCTTGCGATGCATACACGATCGTTTATATTAACAAGGTTAACAGACAACTTCCAAGGGAATGGACTCTTGCTTGGATCAATTGGTATTTGATAACGCTTTGTCGAGCGGTGGTTAATTAACTTAATATTGCTTATTTCAGAATTTATGATTAATTCAATAAGATCATTTTCTTTAATATCACCGTCATAGCCAGCATAACCTTTTTGGTTTGAACCCTTCAAAAACGTTTGAGTGGTGCATTGTCCCCAGCCATAGAAAGATGGCGAATCATATGACTTCGGTGCCATTGGTGTTGATTGTGATAAAATTCCAAAAGATATCCATTGATTATTTAATATTTTTTTCTATTTGAAATTTAATGCAATTAATACCAGAAGAATATGAATTTCTTCCGCGAACCGCGCTATGCTCACCCTTGTCAATAAGAACAACCACAAGGCCATGTTCTTCAATTTTGAGCGTGTTGCTGTACATACTATCAAACGTCTCCTTAAAATGCAGTGATAATAAATATGGAAATAAAAACGTAGCCCGATATTATTTAGCTGGTTTTAACGTTCTGAGTTAAAGTAATAATCTTCTCGTAGATAAAAAGAAGTTTCTTAGATTTGCCTGCGTCATGTGTAATTATATTTGCTTCTTTATTACATTTAAACACTCCTCTTTCATTTATTCATTTTTTACATGTAGTTGGTCAATTGTGTCTTGCTGATTTTTTAACTTCTGCTCCGTCGTTTCTAAAAAGTAATTTAGAGAAAAGTGATGAATTTTTATTTATTCTCGTTTGAACACGTTTTTGTTCAGTTTTAGGAGACCAATCGGCTGGACCATAAACCATGGGATTTTTGAATTTTGACGATAGCACTCTCAGTTTTTACCTTTCTGACTGAATTTTTTCGAATATTGGTAGAGGATTAAGTTTCTACAGGACTGCTCTGGAGTTTCAGATTTAGCGTCTCTGGCTAAGCTCAATCGACTGAAATAGGAATTTTTTCGGAATGACAGTAGAATTTTATTTTATGAATCACTATTTCCTTTAAGAAAGATGTAATTTTACGTTAGAAAAAGGTTTTTTTTCTACAGAATTACATGAATTGTTCACGAATATGTCAAACTAAGAGAAGAAAACTTATTGACTCGACTTATTCCTCAAAATTCTTGATTATATTAAAAAGAGGGAGCTTTTGGAGCGCTTAATAATGGATATACCTGCGAGCACGTGCATATATGACAGCAGTACTATTTGTTTGAAAGTTGCGCATGTTTCATGTTTGCAGTATTAGTATCATAAATTTGTTGCTTTGGCTCCTGTGAAACTCCTATGTGTACAACTTTGTGGAGGCTTGTATGCTAATTGCTTTGAAAAAGTGTAGTTACAAAATAAAAAAATTGATCTACTATTTCAGTGGGAAAAATCAGAGAAAATACATTTTCTACGTCTATATAAGGAAGGACATAAATCATACAATCATCAACATTCGGAAATATCAATCCTTATCTACTCTTGTCAAGTTTTGCTACTTAACGAGATTTTACCGAGAGAAGATAGAAGATCTTTCTTTTCGCACTATTCAAAGTTAAAACAGATTGTTGAATATCTAGTATCTCTCGCACTTTCACGAAGTATTGATGCCAATGTACTCCAATGAAAGGAATCGAACCTTTCAGTTGTTGAATTTCCTGTTTGAATTCAAGTTTCAGTTCCTCAACTTGATTTTTCTGCTGTTGAAGTTGTTGCTTCAAACATTGTACTTCGTTGTGATTCTTCATATCTTTTCGCCCAAGTCGACTGATCCGATAGGAACCTGGAAATATCCTACAATCCGATACAATTCTATCGGATTCCGGGTCCATGAATCGATGTCGGATCCTCAGAGTCGGAATCCTATGAAGTTCCGATGACATCCAACGGTTTTTCGTTGGAATTCATAGGAATCCGACACTGAGGATCCGACATGTTGACCTTGGTAAGTTTCTTTCTGGATATCCTATGAGACAACGTCGACAAAAGTGGCCATTGCTGAAACTGGCCTGGAAGCCTCCAATCTGATGAGCCGCTAAGTTATCGGCGACCATTGTAGAAAATGAAAATTTTATCCATTGGCCATTAACAAAAAGTCCTTCAACTTGCAGACGGTTGAGATTTTCAATTATTAGTTGGAAGCAGCTTTTAGCTTTGGCATTATCCTTAAGAAAACTTTCATGATTAGAAACTTATTCGAATGTCATGCTATTTTCCGAGAAAAAAAAAATTTTCATTGAAGAGAGTTCAATATATCGGTATTAAAAGTATTTTTCATAAATTTGACGATATTAAAAAGAGCGATGTTCGTCGACTATACGTAACATAAGTCCTATTACCTTAAGTATTCCACCTTCACAAACTGCAACTAAATAAATTTGTTCTAATTGAGAGCGATATTGATCTGGAAAATCTTCCAGTGAGAAATTCACCATAAACATGTTGTGTCGATCCTTTTTAACACCAATGGGATTCGTTAAACCTATGTCATCAACATATAGTTGTATAAGTAAACTATCATCATCGATTCTAGAACCATAATCTCCATCACGAAATGGGAACATTAAATCATCATCTTTAATTGTAGCTTCTTTTTTTTTCATACTATCGAAGATTTGATCAACAGTATCTTGATTTCGCAATATAGATGTCAATGTTTGATCAATAGGAACAAAGTAACCACATTTTAAATCCTCACCGGGAGCTGATATCGTTACTTCCTCGGGTGGATTATACTTGAAATATATTTTTTACAGTAATTTATAAATTGATATTCGTTGTAAGTAATAGCTTCAACTGCACGACACACTTCTTTCATAGTACTCTTCACAATTTTTAATTCAATAATATCATTATTTGAATCGGAGGTTGTTTTTGACGACGAAATATTCTTCGCATTACCTAAGTCGTTTCTAATAGTTTTCTGTTTGAATAGAAGTTCTAAGTGGTTGATCAAGGTCACAATATAATTAGAAATAGAATTGATAGTACTTTTTGGAAGATAAAACTCTTCTCGTAATTGTAAAATAAATAAAGCAAATGATTTTTGAATATCAAATATAAATGAGATGTTACTTTCTTCGTTACAAGATGATTTGAATAGATTTTGTGAATCAATATTTGTTGCTTGTTGTTGTTGATCATCATTACATGTATCAGCTTCAATACTATCACTTGAAAAATCATCTTCGTCATCTTCATTAATTGTATTAATTGTTACATTATCATTCATTATATTCACGTCGGTATTAGGATCCATGTTTAACTGTTGAGTATTATTTGTAGTAAGTAAATAAAAATTTTCTTCATTTGTTGAATGCAACAGGCTTGAGTGATAACGATACACATGAGGCTTGTAAGCTGCATATGTTCGATAAGAAATACCACATGATTTATGTAGGTCACAGGTCATGTGGAATTTTGATTCATTTTGGTGAAATATAGTAATATGATGAAAAATTTTCGCAAAAGTTGTAAACTCGCGATTGTTTTGACAAAGAGGGCAATAATATGACGGCATAATAATATCAGCGTGAAAATATCAAGATTATATAGATTATAAGAAGGTATTCGAGATATGAAAATAATGTATTTTTTTTAAATATCTATATAATTGGAAACTGTTCATCAACCGACAACTATATACTATATTGCTAACAATAGTCAACAAAGACAATGGCAGCAACGACAATGGCAGCAACGACAATGGCAACAACGACTATGGCAAAAAAGACTATAGCAACAAAGAAAATGATACAACAATAAATTTTGCTTTCTTCTACTTTTTCTTCGCTTCGCTTATTCTTACATGCCTATCTTACACAAGAAAATAAAAGCGTAAAAAAGGAAACAATACTAAACTAAAGTAAAAAGTAGTATTGAACCACATTCACACATCGTATTACTTTCTGATCTACACAAAAATGTATATTCATGAGAATCAGTTTCTGATACTTCATTCAAACAAAAAAATCTTTCATTCTTTACACATAGGAAGAAAACAGAATAACTGACCTTGAATTTGAGATATTATAAAATCATCACAAATGAATGATTTACACCATTCAATTACTTGTTCACAAGTCCAATTCATTTTGCACTTTAAAATTTTTCTAGAAATACGAATTTGAAGAAATACCTAAAAGTTAAAGAATTTTTTATATTGACTATATTGAACATAATATATGTATATATGAAGAAAATTTCATGCCATCTATAAGTAAAGTTCTNATTTTTCTCATATAATAATAGACACTGGTGAATTATGAATCATTGAAGAAATATAGAGCACTGTTCCCTCTACAAGTACATATAGGGAAAAGTTTGATTTGAGCGTTCCATAGGGTCCATATAATACCAACACCACTACTTTTGGTATGCCCTAAGTAACAATAAAATCAAAGAAATCTTTGATGATCAGAGTCATTCTGCAGAGTCGATTAAAGCCCATGTGGCACTGATCATCTAAATGAATAAACAAAATCCATTTCTCATCAAAATAAAATATATGTTTCCGATGAATAAGTCTGCTCACAAAAATTTTCAGTTTAAAACGACTAAAGAACGATCAATGAAAAGAAAAACGTTTTCACTGATCTAGAAAAGATAGATGGCTCGTTCTGTCACACGTCTAACGTTTCGTATTAGGGCTCCAATGAAAAAGGTCAGTGTAAAAAACAACGAAGAATTCTCTATTGCTACGAACAGCTGAAGAACGCTACCAAAGGAAAACTCGATCAACCGTCTATATTTACTGTCTCTATGCCATGATATGATAATCATGGCAAGGTCTGTTAGGCAACATTGTTCTTCTCTAATACATTTCTCTGAAAATTATTCATCAGAATCTACAGATTCATCATCCTTAAATAAAACAAAGGAATGGAGATCTATAAAAGTCGACAAGAATTCGTTTCACTTAGAATAAATTAATTCCACTTAGAACTATCTACACTAACGAAAATCATTCCTGAACTATTGATATTTTACGATTGATTTGTGCTTCTTACTCGATAAGATTAATCATATTGGGTTGGCTTTCTTTTCTTATTCAATAAGCAATTTTCAAGAGAAACATTTATTGAACTTCAAAGTAAAGTAATCCACTTATTCCAGTAAACGAAGCAAACAAAATACAAAGACAATATTGAAAATAATGCTTTTGAATAATATGCGAATTTGCATAGTCTCATATTCAAACATGAATCTTGTCATGAATACAATAGAACGAAACTTTATGTTGATTATCTTTAAAATAAAAATATTTTTCACAATATTAAACGTTATACTTTACTTAACTGCACGAAAATTGTTTTAGCTCAGTTGTCATGAAAATAAAAAGACTCAGATCGAATACATATTTTTTTCAATTCTATTTCTCTCCCATTTCTTGGATTTCGATTTCCTTACAATATGTGAACAATTTCATTGAAGAATCTCAGTTTGGAACCAAATATCGAAATGAAGTTTAGAAAACTTTCGAGTACTAACAGGATCATTTTTTTGCTTGATGTCTGAATGTCATAATATGGGATGATGCTGAATGTAATTCTTCATTTTTCTGAATTAGATAGGAAGGGCATGGCATCAATGAAGAGAAATCAGCAGAAAAAAAACAGAACATCTGACTAATAGCCGTAATGAATTGAAAGTTCCTTCCATATTACTCGCTATGTTTTGAGAAGAAAAAGATGACCCGTTAATGAATGAACAATCGTCCATTAAGCAATAGTGTAAAATGGTCATCAGGACAATTAGGTCAAGTCGTATATAAAGAAGTGTATGTCACTCTAAGTAATCATAGCCTGACGAAGAAATATTCGAAACGCGTTGCTATATTTAAATCTACATTTTTCTTGTCCAAATAAAATCCTTTTTTTTTTCTTATCCAAATTTTTTTCCTATATTAATAAACGATATTAATATTCCATTCATTATATTTTCCCTACTCCTAATCCTAACTCATTTGTTTCATTGACTCACTAAAATTATTTTTTACTCATAAAAGTTTCATTTTCCTCTTTCATCCTGTTCTTCTATTCATCTCAAAAAATTATTTTCTCATTTGAAATATAGTTCAAACAATTTTTCATATTTCTATATTTCAATATAAAAATTATATAAAAAAAACACTCAGCTTCAGCAATCGATTTGAATCCATAAATAATTTAGAAACGTATAATAATAAACCTTTGAACGTAGGATAAAAAAGCCTTTTCGTAGAAACGTATAATAATAAACCGTTGGACGTAGGATAAAAAACCCTTCCATACAAGTGTTTATTAATAAACCTTTCACCGTAGAATAGTGAACCCTTCATCGTCGATTAATAAACCCTTCTACTTAAATTCTACTGGAATAAACCTTTTTTATTTTCATATACCCTTCCTTTCATAAACGCTTCTAGTAATAAACCTTTTTATGGTTCCGGACAAAAATATAAACCCTTAAAGGGTTTAGCGGAATTTTTTTCTAGTACCAGGGTTTAGTATTCTACGATTTTTTTACAGTGTAGAGACCATCGCAGGCCGTTGCACAGACTTCAAAAACCATCACAGACCATGACAGAGAGACTTCAGAAACCATCACATACCATGACGGAGAGACTTCAGAAACCATCACAGACCGGGGGATGGGTTCAAATTTCTATCATACTTAGATCGTACGAAAATTTCCCAGATTATTAAAAAAGATATAAAGACAAAGAGAAAGTTCGAGTTTTATTTTATTAAATGTTCAAAATAGTCACCATGATTATTTATATAAAGTTCCATCCTCTCTAATGGTTTGTCAAAAGTTTTTTTTAAATTCTTCTCCTGGAATATTTTTTATTAGCTAGGAAACTGCACGAGCCAATGATTTTTCATCTGGTTTCTCAGTTAAATTCTGTTTGATGTAATCATTTAGCCAATAATCATAGAGTGCAAGGTCAGGTGAATATGGTGGATGTGGTATTATATTGATACCTTCTTCTGTTAAATAATTAATAACATCTGAATGACGATGGGGTGAAGCATTGTCGTGAAGCAATTTGATGCCTTTAGTACCATTTGACTTTCTTTGTTTCCGTATTTCTTTGACAACAAGCTTGAGACGATTTTCTATATATAGTAGTCGTGATCTATAGTCTCGTCACTATCAACAGCATGTATTAGAACAGGACCATTTGATTTAAAGAATATAGAAAATAAATTTTTTCGTTCAAATTTGCGTCGATGAACGATAGTACGTGGTGATTCACCTTCGCCAATCCAAGTTCTTTTTGTTGACTTGTGATGAATCTGCCTATGGTAAATCCACGTCTCATCACCTGTAATAATATCACATAATCGCCAGGAACCATCACGAAATTTTGCTAAATTTTCACGACAAAGTCGAACTCGTTCTTGCTTTTGTTCATCATTCAGTTGATGGGGTATCCAACGAGATGTAACTTTTTTTTCATCTTGAGATAATTGTGGATAATTTGTTCTATTGTACTACGAGAGAGAGATGTCTCAGCTATAATATCATGGGAACTTTTTGTACGACCTAAGTACGTGTTTATGGATAAAATTTATGCTTATACATCTGGATGAAGTAAGTAAAAATAATTTAACAAAACTTTAATTGCTTTTTTTTAGCTAAAGAAGCTAATGTCTTTTTTTCGTCTCTCGCGTAATTATCATATGCAACCATATAAACACTTGTCAAATGAAAACTAGAAAACGAAACAATTGATGATTGTAATTAGTGGGAATGATATTGTCAACAATCTGAGAAAAAATCCAGACACTTTTCTAGCTATTTTAAAGGTAAAACGATCAAGTTGATTGTTTATTTTAAAGTAGTTCTTGTGCAATAATTTGATTTGTCTTAATAATGATCGAACACTTCCAGCGATACAGCTTTTAAAGAATGACTTAATGCAGAACACATGACACTGTTAATGACAAAGTATATTAGAAAACCAGAGAATCAATAAGTTCTTGCGATAGATGAAAAATCATTGCTTATCGAAAAGCAAATATAATTATACATTCACAGTGGGTACAGGAGAAATAGATATCACTGAATCAATGATGCACAATCATCTTTTGCACTTTCACACGATAATAATTTTATATAATAAATTTAACAATATGCCAGAATAAATTCATATGGTGTAGTTGATGTAGAAAAAAATGCTCTCTTTCAGATTTTCGTTGTGCATGATGTAAAAAAAAGTTAATTATGCAAATATTTCTTTCAAATTTGCTATACGTTCATTTGTTCGAAATTTTAATCTCATGTAAAAGATCTGAATTTTATGATTAAGAGTAAAAAACTGAACAAGAAGTACTAATTATCTTTTAATGATCAGTTCCCAAAGTGGGTAAAAATTTAAAATAAACAATTTCCCAATGAACGTAGAAATGATAGTTTGTTCGCTGTGTTGTTCTCTTCCTCTGAATAATTGTTCCGTTCTGATACATATGTATGATAAGCTTTGTTCATATACAGCAACATACATAGCTATAATCTTAGAGGAATAAAAAATCTAATTGTTTGAATGATGTCGATGATGATAATGATGACAATTTTATTGTAGACTTTTTATGTTAAAACTAGAATCAATATAGACCATCGTTATTAACAAACATAGAACACGTTTATGCAGCTAAAAACGAACATTTATAAATAAGATATTAGACTTTAACGAAATGTTAAAAATCTAATCTAGTACTAAAAGAAATATTTTGAATCTTTTATTCATCTAATTTGCCATCAATGCAGCAATCTCCTATCAGTTTTGTTCGAAATCGATTAAGAAATACCATCAAGAATAATTTATTCTAATTTACTGGTAATGTTCAACACATGTATTCAGATCGAAAGAGAAGCTTTTTTTCAAATGATATGATTGAACAAATAATCTGAATATCAAAAAGATGAAAATATCAGAATACTTTAAGTTTTTCTTTTATAAAAATACAATGTTTTAACAACAGAACTGTGCATTGTTAAAATTATCACTTTAGTTGAAATTTAATGATAGTTTTTGTCTTTGTACCATATTAAAATATAGCTAAGTGTAAAAGATGATATAACACCTGTACATGAACAAGTAAGAGATATTAAAGAGAGCAGAAATTCACTGATTAACACGACACATACTGTTGTTTGAATCGAAGAAAAAAAACGTAGGAATAACAAATGTGTTTTATTATATTTCATCTAGGAAATCTTTCAATGAATATTGAAGAGAATGAATCCTTTTATAGTCTCTGTGATAAAAAGGGTCTTTTTTTCAGGGGCGACTAACTAAAGAGAATCAGATAACGAAATTTCTTTTGAGTGAAGCTGTTTTATGAAAAACTGTTCACAGTTTAAAAAAGCATCTATTATCTCTCATGTGAATTTTCTATATTTCTCTGCATAGCATCTAAAAAAAGAACATCTAGTTTAATTGGAGTATTTCAGTTGAACGTCATCCGATCAGAAAATATAATTAGATTTATGAGCTCATTGATGAATTTCAATAGCACTGGTATCAAATAAAATGACAATGATCGGTATTAACAAAAATGAGATAAATTGATATCATTGTATTTTAGTGATCACTAGATGCGATATTTAAGCGAAAAATAATTCTCACAAAGAAGAAACTAAAATAAGCTATCATATAATCTGGAGAAGAAAAGAAATCGGTTTTGCTTTTCCAAAAGATTTCTTAAAATTTTGTTTCATATTGGAATAAACGGTATAATCTACCTCTTATGAATGAATATATATGTCTGATTATAAGCGACATAAATATTCGGCTTGTTTTTTTATATCTCTAATTATTTATAAAAAAAAGTTATATTGCTTTTTATTTCACCTATCAACATTCTAATTTCATTTATTATTTAGTTTTTACATTTTGTGTTTGTTAGAATTCTTCTACAATATTCTAAAAGCATTTCATCTGAACAACAACAACAAAAATAGTACTATAGTAAATAGACTCTTGTTTTTTGTTTGGTATTAAATTTCTATATTCTTGTATCAAGACAAATAAAATTCATCACAATATTAAAGAAGTAAGTTCAACCAGCACATAGATGTTATTATATCTGCCATAACTTTTATATTGCAATTAAATATAATACAGTATATAGTATTCATAAATATTTGATGAATTCTTTTCAATGTAAAAAAAGACGTAGATAAAGACTGACATCAACTATTATATGATTATGTATTACTCTATCTAATTGCATGCATCGAGCATAAAGTTATACAAACTAGTAAACGTTACTTAGTGTTGCTCACGCACCAATGATTATTACTGATTGTTTTAATGATGCACTAAAAATAGATATTAATCATATACTATTATTTCATGATATTTGTATGAATTTCTCTTGAGAAGTCCATACGAGGAGTCATTGATGTTATTTTTCTATTCAGTAGTACTTGCTACACTATAATCATAATATTGCGAACTACGACACCAAAAAAGGCGACTCACTAGACAAATCCTCAATAACAATTCGTTACATCAATAGAAAAGATACGAATGATCATCATAGATTGAATGATTTATTTCATTCTTATTCATTAAGTTAGACTAATGTGATATTTGTAATCAAAAGAGTAAGCCAAGTGTACACAAAAAATAAATCGTTATGTTTACGACATAGGACAATGATTTGATTTGTTAATAAACTGATAACGATTGGATGCTCATACGTACGATTAAATGAATAGCATTTCTTTTACGTTTTGAGGAAAAAAATGATAGCTGATTGGTTTGATTATTCAAATGAGTAGAAAGTTTTCACAATCAAATAGTAATTACTTCAGCTTTATTGTGGTCAAATTAATACTACATAGACAAAACACATGACTCTAGGCATTTGACATGATTTAAATTTTGATACGATATTTCTCGTTTGAATGAAATCGATTTGAAGAATTTAGTTCAAGAAATATACCTATAAAATGACATTGTGTTAAAATATTGAGTCATTTTTTGTTTAAAAACTACAGTATAATACCTTAAAGTTCGCAGAAGAAGTTCTATTTATGATAATAATTCAACTCGTGCTTAGTAACACGATAGAAGTGATCTGGTCAACGAAGCGAGTTTTTAAAAATTCATCTTTTTTTCTCAAATAGAAGAAGATCATTGATGTTTTATGCCATAGTTTTCATATTACAAACGGAATTCATTCAATTTATGGCGGTCAAAGTATTCTTTGCCCAACCCTATATTCTGTACAACCTTTCCTATTCTACATAAACATTTCGAATAGGAATATCTATTGTGTTGTATGTCTAAGTGTATTATGTTTATTTTTGGTATAATCATCCATGTCGTTCCTGTGTTTGTCCTTATTTTTTTGAACTAACAACAACGAAATGTTTTATTTTCAACCAACTGTTTGCTTTTCTGATTCTGTTTTCATCATACTTTAGTTTTCAAGCATTTTATCAAGCTTAATTGATGTAGATGAAACTATCAATGATAATTTTTCTAGTAATATTTTTACGGTATTCATTTGTGCTCTTAATATAAGTGCATCTTATTCAAGTAGAATCATCAGAAATCATATTATTGTAGTATGTAGATCATTTTAATTAGTTTAATATGAATAGGATACAAAAGTTTATGAAATGAAATAGAAAATAGAATGAAAGCTTATCAACTTTTGTTCATGTACCATTGTCATGCCGTCGAATAGCGTACGTGAATATAGATTACAGGGTGCCCCAAAAGCCCACGCGGAAAGTTTACTTAGATATCTCTTATACAATTCAAGTGATTCATATTTCCTTTTTTATAATATTGTAGTTGTAGTATATTCTTTTAAGTTTTCTTTTGTATACTTTCAGATAAATGTCTGTGCCTACAAACATTAGAATAAAAATAGTTTTGTTAATGGCTAAATTTGAATCATCTACGGTTGTGAAACGAAAATTATGGGCCGAGTTTGGTAAAAACACGCCTGGTGAAACCACTATTAGAGAAACATTTCAACGCTTTTGCGAAACTGGTACAGTTGAAGATCGAGAACGTTCTGGAAGACCATCATAAAGTACCGAAGAAAAGATTGACGAAGTTGCTGAAGTTATTGAAAATGAACCACAATCGAGCGTTCGATCTGTTGCAACAGCCTGCTCTATTTCACGAACAACAGCACATCAAATTATGACTGAACATCTGTCATTGAAACCGTACAAGGTGCAATTTGTACAAGAACTTTATGAAGAAGATATGCAAGACAGGGTTGAGATGTGTAAAACTCTGATACCAATGCTAGAAGATAATCATATTCAACAAAATTTATTCTTGTCAGACGAAGCAACCTTTTATTTAAATGGATTAGTCAATAAACATAATGTCAGATATTGGTCTGAAACGAATCCACATGTTACTATTGAAACAATTATGAAATTTCCTAAACTCAACGTTTTGTGTGCTATGTCAAAAAATTAATTAGTAGGGCCATATTTCTTTGAAGATGATACTGTTAATGGGAATAATTAACTGTCAATGCTTCAAAACGTTTTTCTTTGGGAGGTGAGGAAATTGCACAAGGTTCGGTCTATCATATTTCAGCAAGATGGAACTCCTGCTCATTTCTCAAACGACATACGACAGTATCTCGACAATCATTTTCCTAGCAGGTGGATCGGAAGCGGTGGTCCAATTCGATGGGCTCCATGCTCACCGGATTTGACCCCTCTTGATTTCTTTTTATGGGGTCATGTCAGAAGCAACGTCTACAAAACTCCTGTCAAAAATCTGGCGGAATTAAAAAGATGAATCAACATCGAAATCAAATCAATTTCTAAAGAAACTTTGAGTGATGTTTTTTCAAGTATTGTAAAAAGAATGGATTTATGTATTTCAGTTGATGGTAATCATTTTGAACATTTGTTGTAAACCAAATTATATGAAATAAAACTTAAAAGAATATACTATCATTTTATAAAAAAAAGCGATTAAATCGCTTCGATTGTATGAGAGATATTTAAGTAAATTTTCTGCGGGAACTTCTGGGACACCCTCTATTTATATAATCTTCGTAAAAATCACTTGAATTCCTTCAAGAGTAATTTTACATTTCGGTTAATCTTCTCTTGAGATTGATTTGACGAATTTTGTTGTCAAATCGAGTCCATTGAATTAGAATGAAATCTCTTCTTTACATATTATATAGTTTACTGTTGAATTTATTGAGTACTCTTTCGTTCAAAATAAAATTTTCACTCATCTGGAAAATTTTGATTCGATTCTTATGTTATTAGAAAGAATTGTTATCTCGCTAGAATTCACCCTATATATTTTTATGAATTTATGGGTATACAGAAAAGACTCGTTTAAATATTATATGTATAATTACAAACAAAAAAAGAAAAGAAAATATCATTGTTGTTGTTTGATTGCATTTCTAAAAGAAAATTCAATTTGTCTAGATCGATATATAAATTTCATTTTATTGTTGAAGCGAAAAAATCTCAAACAGATTGCCATTTAGAATTGAGAAAATATTTCATTTTCATTTTTTCCCTGATTTTTCTGATTAAAATACAGTTTTGACTGTACTTAATCATTTGTTACGTATCCATAAATAAATATTAACTGTGAAAGATACAAAATAAAGAATAGAATGGAAATAATTCAATGGAACGAAAAATTTACAAAATAAGTTATAGAATATTATCTTTAGTTCATCATCGTAAAATAAATAGATTCAATTTTTTACTAATCTAACGTAAAAGTCATCTGTAGACATTATGTTAGAATATTTTATTTTAAATGATAATCATTTCAATACTATGAATATTTTTGTGATTCTACTTTGTTCTATCTCTTTGCTGCTCCACACACTATTTAAATGAGCTTTTTCTTCCCAGTGTTTCTATGATTCATCTCTTTTGAATTGTTCTTATGAACATATTTCTCCTCTGACTTATCTCATGCTTGAAATGCTACTTTGTCAAGTTTATCTCAGAAAAAAAAGAAATAATACTACTTCAACCTTTTTCTATTTAAATTATTTAATCTGTTATTAATTTGAATCTTATTGAAATATTCTACATGATGTGTTGATATCTAGAATGATTTGCAAATTATTCGGCGTATGATTTGATATTGCTATAAAATTCAAAATCATTTATTTGAAATAAAAATGCGTTTTATTTTCATTTATTTTATGAAGTAACAACGAAAACGATAATTAAAATAATTTTAGTTTCGAGGAATAGGATTCATTTAAGATGAAAACGGAGAAACATGACTTCTCCTATCTTTCTACTGTTGTTTTCTTTCTGAAAGTAAGGCAGTTGAAAATCTAAAGAATATTCTAGATATTTTCAAATATAATTATTCAAAGTACTTAAAAAAGAAGCGGTTCATCAGCTAATTCTTTTTCGCTTCTGCCGACCAGTATCTATTAGGATAAAAGATTGCTTGAATTTTCAGTGAACTTCTTGGTGTTTTTCACATATGCACTCAGTAATTAATAACGAAAACAGAGATTATTTTACTTCGACAATAGAATTGTTGTTCATAGCAACAAAGATAGTAGAGATCACCTTCGTTGTTAAAATTAAATTGACCATTAGCAAATCGATTGTTATTGTATTGATTCATTTTGTCATATCGCATATGAGATCGACGTTGATTCAATGCCTTAAATGAATTTTTCTGTTTTTTTAGTATTATTATTTTTATTATTATTCGTTGATGAAACAAAACGATTGATTAAGTGTATAAATATGTATCATGCAGAAAATCTTATCTAGTGATGAAAACTGTCAATAAATTATTTGAGTATTGGCTGAATGAAATGAAGATTGAGTAATGAAATAAAAATGACATATGAGAGAGATAAAAATAAGAATAGCTCGCATGTAGCAAAGAGGCTAAATCTTATGATAAAATGATGCATACATTCTTCAATAAAAATGATCACAAATTATAATAATTATTATGATGATTAAGTAATGATGACTCAGAGTGGTTTATTCTGAATTTAGAAGAAAAGAGTCTGCAAAGTTTAGATATAAATTGAAGAAAAACATAATATGATTCTCTATCATAAGACACATATGAAATAAAATTTCTATTTGATTATTGCAATTGGAAAAAGTACAACTGTTAGGATTGATTTAATTGATTTTTTTCTACTAAAGCAGTTGAAATGATTTTCAAAAGATATATCTTTACATTAGAGTTGATTTGAAAAACCTATTTTCTCTTTTTCAATTGGCTAAAACGGTCTACAGTCGAGTATATGTTTTGCAACACTTAATGATGTTAATCATTAGTTGATGAAAGCTCAAACGAAAAATTTATTTGAGTTTTGAAAGAAACAATATGGTTGATTCTACATTTTTACTATAAATTTTTTTTATTAGTAGTGCTTTATCTTCATAGATAGTGTCAAAAATACTATCTGTAGACGAACGAAAACAAAATAATTTACTTTGTTGACACTTATAACAAGTTTAGACTACAGTCTCAAGTGGTACCGCTGCGAAAACATGAAAAGAAATGATGCAGATCTCTAATGATGATATTGATTTATTTTGTTTATGAAAAAAGACAGATGATGATCTTAGCCTACGAAAATTGCTCCCTATAAATATAGATATCCCTCACTTAGTTGTGCCTGGCATTTTCGTCTTGATTATCACAACATAGTCGCCTATATTCTTTTGAAGCTTACCATGATACCCAGTTTAATTAATTCAACGGATTTTACAAGATCAAAAAGGCGAATTTTTAATTTTGATGGCTCTGAAAATAACCCTGATGTCCAAGGATCAAACAATATCGTTCACATGGGTCTCGGTCCAAGAAGAATAGGAGAAGAAACGCTACTGCGTAAGATTGGTCAGCAGACTGGTAGACTCGTTGAAAGTATGGTAGATATAGCAGGTGCTCTTTCAAGATGGCTCACTCGTATGCAAGATAACTGGTAAAATATTAAATCTAAAATGTAACCTAATCTGTTGTGGATCACTAGTCAATGTGGTACTCTCTATTAGAAGTGGTGAAATATAAAAAGAAAAATATTGCTGTCAACTATTTGCAAACTCATAGAGAAAAGGAAAACGATGTCTCGTATGTTGAATTCATAATTAGTTAAATATAATCTTTTTTTGATGATACGAGTTCTAACTATTGAAGAGGAAGTTTCCTTTAATGAAAATCTTGAAAAAAGGAATCAAATTATTGATCAGCTCCTGAAATCTTACATTAGCTCGTCCCGTTGAATACGAATGTATTGACTGTTAATATTAACACTGTTTCATAAGTTCACATACCTCGTGTGTATAACAATATTAGCAGTTTGCAACTTGATTTTATATATTTGCATCCGTCAAAAAATATCAATCATCCAGCTTGGAACAACTGAACTATTTAAGAGACTAGATAACCTTGCGTCAACTCTAGATTCAGGCTATAGAAGACCACGTATCTTGCCAAAATCTGATGGGCAACCTAGTCTTGTTTGGTTATAATGCTGCAAACCTTACTTATTATTGAATAATCAAGTTTTAAATTATATATGAACGCTTTTGTGTTGTTTGAAGTTCCCTCTACTGAAAGGAGGGTATTACGAAAAGTGAGTTAAATGCGTTCGTTCCTGTGCGTCTGTCCGTTCGCTCGTTCGTTCAATAGGAAAGCAGATGCATAAACTTAACTAACCTCAAACAATATCTATAGGGATAGGGTTGGCCGAAGGTTAATCTGGGTCGGGGAACACGACGGCGTTGTCAGTTTTTTGAAATTTTCCTTTTTGCTTTTTATTTTAGGGAGAGAGACTTTTTTTGAAAAAAATTTTTTTTTATAAGGGTTGAACGAAGGTTTCGAAAGTGTATCTGATGAAGAATTGTATACGTTTTCTAAACATTTATGGGTACAGGGCAGTTCATTTATCCTTGCAAACTATGATATTATGTACTTTGAAATGTTAGTATGTAGTCTGAAGTATTGATACGATCGAATGTTTCTGACTGGTTGTAAGATGTATAGCTAAGCAGTTTTTATTTCAAGAAGTGAGGCATACAAGTTTTATTACTAGGTTGGCCAAGAAGTTCTGCAACATTTTCAACAAAGTTTTTTTTTATGCAGAAGTTTTTTAAAAACAATAACAACTACTCTTCAAAATAAAGTCCATCGTTTTCGGCAATCTTTTGCCACCGATCTGCAAGCATTCGGATTTGATTGAAGTACCATTGTGAGGGCTTAGAATCGAAAAACTCCTGGCACGCTTCCTCAACTTGATCAAATGACTCGAATCGGCGGTTACGGAAGAAGTGCTTCATTGATCGAAAGAGGCCGTAATCGGATGGCGCAGCGTCGGGACTGTAGGCTGGGTGCGGCAAGACCTCGGTTTGTTCTAGCTCGTCAAATTTCTCCATTGTTTTATTGGCGATGTGGGGTTTAGCGTTGTCTTGCTGGAACAAAGAACGCTTGCGGTGAACGAGGGTCGGGTACTTCTCCATCAGCTTGTCATAGACACGGTCCAGTTATTGGCAGTAGAGCTCAGCATTCACGGCACGGTCATTTGGAACCAGTTCAAAGTGAAGCACGCCCTCAAAGTTTCACCATGCGCAAATCATCACCTTCTTGCCAAAACGATTTTGACCTCGCGGGACCCATTGCTTCTGTCGGTTGTGATTGATTAAGTAGACCCCTTTTTCGTCCGAAGTTACAATACGCTTCCAAAACCGATCATCCAATGGATTTTCCAACAATTGACGGCAGACTTCAACACGATGCTTGGCTTGCGCTTCGGTTAACTCGTATGGACCCTGGCGAGGTTTCTTGTGCACAAAATCCATTCGATACAGATGATTGAGCACAGTCTGATTGGACGAAACACCAAGAATCGACGCCAATTCACGGCTGCTCGATGAAGGTTCATCTTCCAAGGCTGCCTGCAGATCTGCATTGTCCAACGTTGATGGCCGACCGGAACGAGGTTGATCTTCGAGGTTAAGGTCACCGGAATCGAATCGTTTGTACCATCGTGAAACAGTTGTGTAGTGGACGGTTCCTTCGCATTCAGCGTCACAAATCTCTTTCGCAGCATCTCTGGTCGAAAGTCGTCGCTTCCAGCAATAGCGTATCAAGACTCGAAGCTGTATTTTCTCCAATGTCATCTGAAACTTTGAGCATAAAGGAAAAACTGGAACGATATAAAATAAAAAGAGGAATAAACTGCATAGAGCGCAGAAGAAAGCTACAAAGATATGCATAAAAATCAACTTTTTCGCAAGTGTTGCAGAACTATTTGGCCAACCTAATACATTTTTAGAAATCAAACGGTTTTCGAAACAAAATGTTACAAGTAAACTCTGATTGAGATTCGATGCTAGAAATTTCGAAATAGATTTCCTTTGTTCTCTACATCACAATGACAGACGTTCAAAATTTATGCATAACTTACATTTTCTTTCATAAATACATCAATATCTGTATAAGATTCTATTTTAATAATATTGATGAATATGATTTAAAAAACGTATTTTATTTTAAATCAAATAAAAAGAAACTGTAGTCATCTGTCAACCAAAGCCATTAAAACCTTTTTTTATACATCACCATTAGTAAATATGCAACGTTCAATTTGTCAACTTCTAACTGATTAATTTATCAATATAAACAACAAATCTACTCAACAACTTTTTTTTTATTTCTTTTACCGAAAAAACATTGTTAATTATACAGTATATGTATTTCATAAACATAGAGATCTAAAATTAACGACATATTTGATTTGGCTCTTTCTATGATTTAACTGCCTGTATATATTGTATATACAAAAATGCTATACTTTTGTTAAAACAAAATTGTGTTTTCTTGTCAATCAACAACAGTAATAACAGATTAACTGAGAATATCATACACACTAATTGTTATCGAAATACTTCAGTGAACTTTTATTCTTACAAAGGACAGTTGTTGATGATGTTTTATAATTTGATGTATGCATACCTTTTTGTAAAGCGCGTTTTTGTCGTCTTCGATTATTACGTTCCGAAGTTCGTTTAGCTGCATATAGTGAACCACAATTTCTCATTGTTCCCAAT
The DNA here is from genome assembly GCA_905331475.1 of Rotaria socialis. Lineage (NCBI taxonomy): Eukaryota > Metazoa > Rotifera > Eurotatoria > Philodinida > Philodinidae > Rotaria > Rotaria socialis. The sequence continues at coordinate 4,418 of CAJNYU010002641.1, read as the reverse complement.
ATGTTATTCCGTTCTAATTGATTGCCAATACTTTTTGCATTATTATCATCCACCAATTCATGAACAAATGATTTTGTATATTCAGATGATTCATTATTCCGATCATTAGTTTCAATAAAACCATGCTTAAAATCAAATGTGTTGGTAATACATTCATTTTCTATGAGTTCATTTACCATCGAAGTTTTGTAAGATTCTATTACCTCTTCTGTCAAAAATCGGGCATGATCTGAGTAGGATAACTAGATCATACAGAACAAAATTCTAACATGATCATGAATATGTCTCATTTACTTTTTTCAATCCTATTCTTTTAATTATCCGACAGTTAGCTCTAATGATTTTATGACATCGACCAGGTCCGTTATCTTGAATTTCACCATCTACCACATCATGCTTCTCATATAAAGACATACTCGCATTACTTCTACACCTTGATGATTTTGCATTGTTACTTTCAATTGTTCTTTCTATTGGAAAAGAATTTGTTGAAAAAAATCGACTGAATATAGCCAATTGTTGAAAAATAATTCAATAAATACTATTGTAATTTACAGATATATCAATTTATGAAAAAGCCCGCAATTATCTTGTATTAGCTTTTGGCAAAAATTTTCTTCATTCATCATTCTTTATTTCACGCTTCTAATTTTTCAAAATAAATTTTTTCAGCACCTTTTTTTCTAACAACATCCTATGGATAAATTCTAATGAAACGCCATAACTCAGCGTTAACAACAACGAATGAATCAAATTTTATTTCACCACAAGGCTATGTTATTGGTGTGACCAGCATAACTAAAAATGAAAACAATTCGAATTTTCATTATAAATTAACAATGGAGGGTCCTAATGATACAATCATAACAGTCCTACGATACTTGTTACAAAGCAATACATGTCGATTACATTCACTCTTAACAACGCATCATATTAATCAAGAAGGAATTGAGTTATCGTGTATCGAATTCATTGGCAGATCTTATATGATTACAAACGATACTCAATTAATTGAAAAAAATTTAACATATGAACCACAATGGCGTGCTACTGAACATATTGTAAATTTGAAAACATTAGCTGAAGAAAGAATATGTTCAGTCGAATGTAAAGTTTTTCAAATTGGTGAACCTCAACCATATGTGATTACATCAGGTTATAAACGAATCCAAAAATTACGAAAAGAAGCAATAATTGCAGATCAAACTTTCACTATTGCATTAAATATACATGATATACACTTCAATTCAATCGAACTTGATCAATCATACAAGATCAATGCAATCAAAACAAGATTATTCAAGGATATGATTTCTTTATCTACTATCGCCGAAACAACGTAAGTTATTAATCTACAACTATCGATTAAAAAAATGGCTAAAACATTTCATTTTCATTTGCACTGTATTTTATTTTCAATACGGATTGGAAATCATACCAGAATTATGTAACGCATCGTTTGATTCTACAACCTTATATGCTTCATTCAAAAAAATTGATGGTCTTTTTAATCAGTTGGAACCAGACACTTGCGATACTAATAACAACACATTAATACACTCATACAAAGCAACAATACAAATATCACCAAACGAAGAATACTGCTTGTCTGCCTCACGTAATCTTCTTAAATGTCTACATGTTCAAACCGACTGTTCTGATATTAATGAAATTAATTGACTTGATTTGGTAGAAAACCAAAAATTAATTTCTTCTCGTGCTCAATGTACATTTCATATGAAGTCTGGAATTATAAATCAAATTGAACGTCAATACTCTCAACCTACTAATGGTAAGAAAATTCTTCGCTTGCTCTTTTTATTTAATAGAACCACTTGACTGTTTGAAACTTATTTCCAATTTTTCATAATTTTTTTAAAGAACTCTTCTTTGATTCAATTATTTATAATATTTCATTGTATTAAAACAACTCTATATAAATACATAATCTTGATTTCCTCTGTTTTAAAATGGATATAATTTTAACATTAACTAATGAAAAATTATTATAATCGATATAAATAATTTCTTTTCAGATGGTACAAATACAGCTTTAAATGTTGACACTATAAAATCACCATCTTTGTTCACAAAGAGTTATTTACCACTTTTCAATAGCAAAACAACAAGTCAGTCCAACGAGACATCGAATCCAGCAGAAACAATTATTGGAAAAGAACCTACAGAGTTTTGATCGTTTTAGATATTTAATGAACTTAATCGATATGAGATATGACTTGAATATTATATAATTGTCGTCAAAACAATTTTGATTAAATATAAACAAATTAAAAAAAGAATTCGCTTGTCATGAATAATATAGGAGAGAAAAATGTTGAATAGAAAAATGTCAAATGGAAAAAATGTCGACACTATACAAAAATTCAGAAATCGAAGCATACTCATAATATCATAAATTGAGTACCTTTATGAGACGTAAAAGAAACGAGTAATACTTTCGGACATGGTTCATCTTTGAGATTCGAAAAATAACATTTTACTACTGGATAAATACTAATTAAACGTTCGATAGATAATAATAAGCTGAGCCAACGTGTACAAATATGTTGAAGTATAAACTGAATGAAGGATGCAAATATAAGATTAGATAAAATTGTGAAGAGGTCTTATAGTTATAACAGATTGATCAGATTGCATATATTTGATTACCTTCTGTTCTTGATCGACAAGATCGAAGTATTTGGTTAATTCCTGTGAACGAATAGATAACCGACAAAAATGTGAATAATTTTTTTAAAATAGCAGCTTGTGTATCAAATAATAAATGATCATGTCCGTGTTTAACTGAGTTGTGAAGGATGTGACAGTAGCAATTACCTAAAAGTGAAATAATACAGAAAATCTTTATGAATTCTGAAGATATAAGCGGTAGTACCTTGTACCAAAAGTGGTATTAATTCTTTAAATAAAGAAAAAACACTATGTTTAGGATCAACATTTACATTTGTATTATCAGATCCAAGTGAAGTAAGCTTTTGTAATTCTAATTCTTGAGGTTCCAATTCATATTTAATATTAGCAAATAATCAACTAGCTGAGTCATCTTGCTGTTCAATAAATTCAAGAATTCCATGCTTAACACCAACATCAGAAAAGTATTGAGCTACTATAGGCAATATTTTTTTCATTTATTTTATTTGACGCATCAGAACAAATTGAAAAATAATCAACAATTTGAAGTTCTTCAACTAAACACTTTGTAAATGCTGGTGATAATACATTGGAAGCTATTTCACGAGCCTGAATACAAATATAATATTCTATAGAAACACAAAAAAGTCCTACTTTTGTTTTACTACAGGTAGTATTTTTTGCTAAAACAGAATCTGAAAAACATTTTTTGCCAATTTGATGGCGCATGATTGTAATAGATAACTATGAGAATGTGTTACAGCATGGAACCCAAAAGCTCCTTCAACAACAGATACTCTGTTAAGCTCTGATGTAGTTGAATTAAATATTACATCTATTGCTTTTGCTATAGAGAAGAAATATAACTTAATATGAAGATTTTTTTCTTAAAAGTGTAAAGAAAATATTACATTTGTTTCAGTCAATAGATTTACGACATTCTTGATATCTTTTTGTTTTTATATGATTATTTACGTCAGCTATACCACTATTTTAAATTAAAAATTGAATATTACATGTAATACATAATGCTTTTGTTGCATCACTTTTGCATTCATTTAAAAATGAAAAATGTTGTGGATCAGATAACCATTCTTTTTCAAATTTTGATGGACAACGTTTAGGCACTGTAAGAGATGATAGTGGTGATGAAGTATTATATTCAGCTTGTGGTGAAATATTTTATTTTGATAAGATTGGCATTACACAAATTTCATCTTCTTGGAATGAAGACCTTGTCATAAAGATAAATACATCAAATGTTCTTTCTTTTTATCTAAAACGTATGAGTTCATACAGTATGATTCATTTGCCACGGTTAAATTATACAGTTCTTTACTTTTATTATATAATTAACAACAAGGAAAGCAACTTTCCTTATTCGTTGTTGCATTTATCAAATCGGATGACACGTCTGTTCTTTGCTTTCGTTTCTCTATTTCATCTATCCCATTTCACTGATGCATAATGTATCTAAAAGACATAATTAAAAGAAAATTCACGAATCATGCGAAACCAGAAGAAAATCTAAATAAATGCGAAAACCTCGGATTTAAATCCGAGTGTTATGTGTACCTCAAAAAGTGAAAAGGTATATTAACTTTTTTTTTTCTATAAGACATAGATCTCATCAAGATAATCCCTTGTCACTAAATTGCAAGGAGAAAGTACAGGCGTGCTAAGTTACCATGGACCACACTGTATGCGACCATATCCGGTGACCACTGACTCTTCTCTTAGAATGATATAATATCTTTATAAATCAC
>CAJNYU010002640.1:147228-192946 GCA_905331475.1 Rotaria socialis | reverse complement strand
CTATAATCAGTATACTTTCACAAAAATGTACTTTTTCGATTGAATATGCATACATAAATATATTAGTTATTGTAAAGAGAAAAACAGACAAAGTGTTTAGACAACTGATTCCAAGCATAAAGGAAAACAGATAGTAAAGAATTCGACTGGTCGCTCAGCTAGGTGACTATTTAAATAATACTACTACTAAATGTATCTTTTTTTCGAATTAACTGAATACTATTGAAATCAAATTGAATGTAAAACATTTATGCTACTGGTCTGCGTTATATGATTTTTCTTATCCTTAAAAGTTACCTGAATATTATAAAAAAATAGTCATTCAATATGTACAAATGGGGATGATTTAGAATAATTCGGAATCACGAATATCGCAGGTTGCCAAGGTTAGATGAGAGCAAGACTTTCAATGACTTAAGTGATTGATCAGGAGATTCTTACAAAAATAGGCAGAGTTAAGGAGAATTTTCAATTTTTTTGAAAATTGATCATCAAAAAGATACAATCACTTTGCTCAAGAAAAACAAAATGTTTTTCGGGGGCCTAGAAAGGGTGTGTGGATATGGGTGTGGTTGAGTTAAGAATGCAGTCACATCCACACACCCACACCCACACTCACCCTTTCAAGGACTTTCAGAAGATATATGAACTATTTTGGGATGGCATAATCCGGCATGGTTATAGTCAAAATACTGAAAAGTTCCCATTTTAACCAATCGTAATTTTTGTCTATGTATTGGTATTATCTACTGATATGTGATGCTGGATAAATAAATCAATCACTACGTTTTGTAGAGAAAAGATTTCTCTATCTTTTGAGACGTTTTTGAAGTCAAACGAATGAGCAAACGTAGAGGAACGTATAAAATACTAATGACATCCTAAAAACTTCACTTTTTGACCAAATATAAATGGTGTATAACTTACAAACGCTGACATTTTTCTCCAGTACATTAGAAAGATCTGATATTTTGGATTCACTTATGGTTTGACTAGACCTTCAATTTAAGATAGTTAAAACAAAAATCAACATTTTACCGGCAGCCGGCTCCTAATAAAGTTGCTAAGTGGTTCCACGGACCCTCTCTTAAGTTTCATTTAGAAAAATGGTCCATCCCTATTTGATAAAATTTTAGGATAGCTAGGAATATATTGGAATGGCGGGAAATGCCCGAATGAGTTTTTTCCCTCTTGGATATATTAGTCTGAATTAAAAGTGTTTGAATTCACATTTTCTACTCCAGCATCTGAACGTTCACTATTCACATTGTAGACAACTAATCAACTATCTAACATTTGATTAACATATTCATATGTCATAGCTATTTCAGCAAGTCGATTTTGAATCAAATCTGTTGCATGTTATAGAACAAAATGAAATATAAGCATTCCTTCAACAGAACGAAAGATAACTTGGCTCATGTAAAACAGAATGAATTTCAACTGGAAAATATTGCCATGTGAGTAATTAATAATAACTTCGCAACCATTGTCTGTGCTAGACCAGGAATTTCTTTTGTAATAACTTAACTCGTCGCCTGAATTAAAAATGAGTCTATTAAATACAGTAAAAATACAAGTACACATACTTCTGGTGTAATATTATCTAGGCTGATTTCCCGTTCCACCAGTTGTCAATATTAAATTCGGTCGTAATTCATCACGCAATTTCAACAATGTTTCCTAAATTTAAAAAAAAACAGATCAACTTAACATTTAAAAGATAAAAACTACATATCTTGACATGCAGCTGGTCCTGAATGATCTTTTCTTGTTGGAACAAACTAAAATATATTTATAATTAGTTATTCGTTTGATTTAAGGAATGAATATGTGAAATAAATAAATATTTGACCAGAGGAAAATAAATAAGTTCTTATCAAGCACGTATACATGATCATAGAGTTCTTCTAAACAAAAACAAACGTAAGATTAAAACATAGTTGATTGTATNTTTCTAAGGATTCGAAACCGAATAGAAGTTCAATAATACCTGATTTTTATCTACATATATAAAAATCATGATAGAATTGAATTTATTTCAGAGGAAAAAGAAATCGCCTGTTCAAATTTTCAATTTCTATTGTAGCTTGTTTTACATAGTCATTTTCAACAATCGATGTTGCTTCACCAATAATAACATTCAAATAAAAATCAACAGTAGACAGTGGTAGTCGAAATACTTTATTTTTATATGTACTAATTCATATTTGAGGGTGTGGGTGTGAACAGATTCAAAGAAAAATTTCGAGAACAGAAGTACCGCATCGTCATAAAAGTAAAACTCTATCTATTTTTATCTGTATCAATTGATAGAAAAAGATGAGTTCTTCGTCTATTAAATTAACAAGTGATTTCGTCACCTCGAAAGTAAGATGAAGCTTATGAAGATCGAATCGATTAACTGTAGCTTCTAGACTAAAAACAACTGATCGAAAAGTCTCTTCTATTACCCTTTATATGATATCGGAAAGCAAGAAACTGTTTCACTGCCATCAATAAATCACTACAGCGTATCATTCTATCAGTTGAGTTAAGTTCTTGAGTTTCATTAAGATTGAAAGAAAGGCAGTCTCTACCTGTTGATTCAGATGAGTAGTAGTGTATATTTACCGATTAAAGTGGAGTCTCTGCTATTTGTTGATTATGACAGAAAATTTAAAAATAGTTAATAGATATTTCTTTATTGGTATCGTTTGATTATAGGAAATCCTTCATCATAATTTTATATAAAATATATCTAATATTGCGATGATCTTAAAAGATTTGTTCATTATCTGAGTAATAAAATAAATTTAATGAGTTCTAAAAGAAAAACGAAATCCAAAACTTTTTTTGAATATATTCTCATCCTAGTTACTCTTACTTCAATAATAAGCAAGAAGAGCAAGAAAATAAAATGCTTTCATACAGAAAAAAAGTATAGAGATACTCTTACGCTTACCGCCGAATGTACTGAAGATTTCAGCTTAGAAAAATACTTTCAGGAATCAAGAATGAAAGAAGAAAATAGAACGATCGTATAATATTTTAGGTCATGATTCGAGGTTTTCCTGAATGGATCAGATTAAAGCAGTGATCAACTTAAATTACCTGCTCTCAGAGTAAATATTAATACGATCTATCAGACGCATATATTTCCTTCGTTCGAGAATAGTAAGTTCTTCGTAGATGTGTATATCATTAGCTTATATCTAGACTATGAAAAATACGACACTACGTGCATTGTTCACTGATAAATTAAATGAGCATTAGCATTCCACAGAGAGGCTTCGAATAAACGAACGTTTCACCACTCTTTAGGAATAATACTCTGTATCTATAGTTTGCAAAGATATAAAACAATATCATTAATCGTTCCGTTGTTGTAATGGTATTGTTCACAATACACAGTAACACAGAAAGAACGATGAAGGACATTGATCAATAAAGATGATAAACTAAGGTTAAATATCACGTATGAACAATCAATTTCAGCCTATCTAGGGAAGTAGAGTAGTATCCAATGAACTCCATCGGAAACGTTATAGTTCAGTGGTCTTAACAACATCGATATTTTACTTTAGAGATCAATAAAATTCTCACATAAAATATATTACTATGTTGTATTTTTGTGCAAAACATTATCAATATTGAAGGAAAAATAATGACATTGTCAAATGTTCTAAATGACACCGGTCATTTTTCATCCACATAATACGACGTTTACCTGAAAAGTGAAATATTTATATGATTACAAGTAACATTTGCCTGTGGACTCGCTCAGCTCTTTCTCGTAGAGATAGTGCATTCTTAATCTTAGATTTTGCAGAATTTTGTTGCATCAATAATCTCAAGTATTTTCTGAAATCTTTGACATCCATCAACTTGATTTTTTAGCGTTAGCTTTTTTAGTGTAATAAATCGTGAGTGGAGTATATCTATGCGTTGAAAGTCTTGTCTTACTTTCTCGCTCATTTTCGCTCAAAGGAAACTCATGAAAAGAAAAGTGAAACGGTATTATGAGCGAGATTAACACATAATTTTCAACGAAGTCAAAAAACACTGTTTTCATGAAAATCTGTGTTGTAAAGAGTCGCTCTCTGACTCATCTACTTGAATTTAAACTAGAAAGTTTTCTCATCTTGATACAACACCTTGATTTCGTTAATCATCTTGCATGGTAAGCTAGGAATACATTTGATCTTTATCAAACTTTTATTATTGATTTTATAACAATTTCATGGTGGACAAACTATGAGTCATCGGACTTTAACTTTCAAGCTTATATTCAGAGGTTGAAGACATCATATCTTTAAGTAACTCTCATGTAATTTTTCAAATCGGTTTTCTCGTTCAGTTTCTCTTATGAGATGCCACATTACAGTGTTCCCCTACAAAGAGGTACCTGAGATGTTGTCGTTTAGCAATAATTTCATATTTGGATCGCTTGTAAGGATAAAATCTAATTCAAACGGTATTCTTATTTATAGGTTTCAAAACGACAGAGTTCACTACTCATGAACCTTTGGACTATTAAAAGAGTCGAACTAAATATTTAAAATGCTCTCGAACTAAGCAATATATTACCTATGAAACTGTCAATGAGATTTTTAGTAATTGAATCTAAATAAAAGGTCATCCAACTATACACAATAGCTAATACGTTGGATACACTTATCAATACATGGAGACATGGAAAATAGCATTGTTGAATTCTTGCGCCAAAACTTGTATGATTGTTTATTATTCATCAAACATGGTCACCAATTTCAGTAGAGGATTAGCGACGCTTACGTCGCGTTACTTGTATTTCATATATCAAAAGTTAAATTACGAGATAATGAATGGTGTAAATGCGCTGTACACGATGCATTTACAGAAGCAAAATTAGCTATTATTGATAAAGTAATTTTATTTTAATGAGTGATGTCATAATATCCTTACACCCGGTAACGAATTATTAGCACAAACACGCTACACTATCCACATTAGGTGCATCCACTTTTGGGTATCCGAATTTGGGTATTCACATTTGGTGTATCCACTTTTTGGGTATCCACATTTGGGTATCGACATTTATGTATATATATATATGTTTTGAAAAGCTGAGCAATTTGAGTTGTTTTGGTGTATCCACTTTTGGGTATCCACATTTATATATATATAAATGTGGATACCCAAAAGTGGATACACCAAAAGTGGATACGCTTAATGTCATTACATCAGATTGTAGATGCACTAAGAATGGATACTCCATAAATTATTGCTGCATAGGGTATTGTGACGTAAAACTCTCGATACCCAGTGTGAAGGTATTATGACATCTATGATTTTAATTAAAAGAGAAATAAAACAAAAGATAATTTTTCTTTTAGATAAATTAGTTGAATTAGTTGAACCATTTATCCAAAGCTGATATAGATGTTGTATGCTATCATATTGATTGACAAATATTTTTTACTCCACAATCACGTATACATGCAAAATAAATTGGTTGTGTTATTATAAATTATTATTAGATGATATTGAATAGGGTGATCAAGGTTAATATGAAATGCGTTGTGAAAATAGCAAAACATCATGCCATTTAATAGTTAAAAAATTAGAAACAACATGTTTTTGATCATTTAACAAATAAAATTTAACTGTCCACGAAGGAGTAAGACAAAAAGGGGGCTTTTTTATGATTGAAAAATCTTGCTTATCTTAGGATGCAGCTCGTTTTGGATGTGGAGGTGGATGTGGAGTATGGTTTTGGATGTTCAACAAAGTAATAATACCACCCACACCCTTTATCACTTTTATTCGAAAAAAAGATGGCTTCCTTTTATTGTTAACGTGAAATGTGCTTCATGCTAATCATAATATTAGTAAAAAGATAAGAAAAAAAAGAATTTAGTTTATTTTAATCATGCCATTGAGTACCCAACCATTGGCGAGCCAGCGTCTGGTATGGAGGTGTGGCAATATATAGTAATGCCTAGCTTTTTTTCAACAAAGATATATTTTAAAAGTGACGTATGTATCTATACAGATAGATACGCATATGCGATTAATAATATTTTCAGGTGTAGCAATTGCTGTGTGGTGGTTCACCGATGCTTATATACACTATTAATATTGTTTTCACGTATGGCAATATTTTTCTCAGGTGTGGCAATTGCCACCAATTGCCTCGTGGTGGCCCGCCGATGTACCCAACGTATAGGAAACGAAAGAATATACATCAGATAATTCTTCAATTCATTTAATCATTGGTTTATCCGCATCTAAAAGAGAAAAATGTATGGGTTGAAAACATTTTTTAGTTTGACATCGAATTCTTTTAAATCTTATGCATAGTGTGAATTCACCCACAAAAAATTAGCATTGATATCTGTGCCGATATTGATGGCACGCTTCGATGATTCTCCTTTCTCCTCCGTCAAATCCTGCAGAATCTTCTCGAAGGTAGTCTTCATCAACAACTATAACATTAGGAAGGAGAATCGTCGACGCGTGCCACCAATATCGGCACAGTATCTATACAAACAAAATGTTCAAATGCTGCTAAAGATAAATTTTATCATTTATTTGTTGTTTGTTCAAAATGAATAAATATAAAAGAGATTAAATTAATCATACATACTACATTATTATGCCAGTAGACAACGTGAGCTTAAATTATGAGATAACATTCTAGGTGATAGATGCTGCCTAAGGTTTATTCCATTTTTTTATGTTCATGAAGTTATATCAAGTCTGATGGTGATCCTTAACACAAGATCGAAAGTTCACTTCATTTCTTTTATATTTATTAGTTTCTTCCTTTTCTTGTTACATTTTTATTTTCTCAGAAAATGTACAACAAAGTTAAACGAAAAAAATCGCAATTCTTTCAATAATATTAACAAAAAAATAGAACCAAGAAATTTCTATATACTCTATTCACGATAACAAAAACAGCGATTAGATTGATGTTATAGTATTACATTGGCATGCAAAAAAATGTCTACATATTTTGGTTTGTTGCCGTGGTTACTTCAATTTTTTGCATTTTGCAAGGTGGCGGTGATGCTGAATTGCCCAGGTCGAGCATTACGGCTACCAGAAACGGTCGTATACTACCGTAAACGTTAACATATACTGCCGTTTCTCATCGTAAATGGCCGTAACTTGACGTTTTGGTATGCACCGTATTACGGCCGTAACTGATCATGTCGTAAACGGTTACTAACGACCGTAATGTGGTCGGATATTTCCGTATCCGACCGTATCCGATCGTTTATGGCACGATACAAAACGACCGTATTACGGGTGCATACCAAACGGCCGTGTACGACACAAGTTGATCGATCTGGGTGGATGAACCATCTTGAATAATCCCATTGTCACGAGCCTTCTTCAATTGTTCGTTGAGCTCTTCCATTTCTTTATTCATTTTCGTCACGTATTTTTTCATGTCCTTCATCTACTTCGAGACTAAGGCATTAAGCTTTTCCACTTGCACATTGGATTCTTTTAACCTGACTTTTAATTCTTTGTTTTCCTCTTTTAATGAATTCAGGTGCATCTGTTGATCTTTTTCTGCCTTGTTCTAAAAAAAAATTATTTCTATCTATTTTATGATTTCTTACTTCAATATCCCAGGTCGTTCATTCCTACAACTGGATCCAATCGGATCTGAAAACGGGTTACCTCGGATCTTGTATGAGAACCCACTAGAATCGACAGATTCCGGATTTCGCACCGAGATTCGGATCCATAGGATCGGAATCCGATACATATCCGATTGTATCCTACTCTTGGATCCGATACTAGTGGCGCAACCAGGGGTGAGCATGGTAGGGCACTGCCCTACCATTGCTAATCTTTGCCCTACCACCCCGAAAAAATATGAAAATTTTTAAGATTTCTGTTTTTTATTTACTGTTAATTACAATGTTAGAAATGCCTGTTCGAGAGCGGTATTCGTTTTTTTTACAATTATTCTAGCTAAATTCGTTGATTTTGGCAAAGCGCATACCTTGACTAGTACTGTTATTAATCAAATGAATGAACTTCGAAGTGAAGAAGAATTTTCTAGGCTACTTGGGCAAATAACTGAATTTTATGTTGAAAATAATATTGATCTTAGTGTTAAAGTTAAACAAAGAACAATTTCAACAAGATTTTTAAATTGTTTAGTTACCAGTAAAATAGGACAATGTGAGGAAATATACGGATTTTGTTTTCTATCCGATAATTGATTCTATCCTTGTTGAAATGAGTAGAGGTATGACAGTTCAGTTTTAGTTCCAATCAATAGAGCTATTCGAATAGATCTCATAAGAGACGCATATTTCAATATAGACACCATCCCAGTGTAGATCCTAACAGCTCTTAGATCTGAGAACTGTTATACCCCTAAAAATGAACGATCGCTTTTCAAAAAGTAATATGAAAATTCTTTGTGGTATCTCATCTCTATCATCCGATAGCTCAACATTTTTAAAGGCGGAAGAATTAACAGATAAATGCATTATGTTACAATGTGATATTGTATCATTGTCTAATGAAATTCAAGTATTAAAGCCTATGCTCAAACAATCAAAATCGGAAGATGTAGTTGATTTATTTTTTGAATTTTTACCATTAGAACAAGCATTCCCCACGATTATATATCTTGCTATCGGTGCTTTGACTATGCCCGTGTGTTTAACCACAACAGAGCGAACATTCAGTAGATGAAATTAATCAAAACTAGTGTACGTACTCGTATGTCGGACGATACACTAAATGATTTGTCTTTATTGGCTATGAAAGAGATTTTGTTGTTAATAATGAAAAAATAATTGGTGCTTTCGCCATTCAGCACAAAACAGTCGAGTATTGTTGAAATAACTGCTATTTATTTATGTATTTGTTTTTCATCTTTTCTCTTTATTGTTCTCATAAATTCACTTAATATAGCAGTATAGATACATTGAGTAATCCTTTTTTGAGAAAGTAGAAATTGAGGATCTGGTTTTGGTCGCCGAAAAAAATCTGAGTTATAGTGGTGGATGGGCTTTTTAAAGGTGATAGGGCGGCGCCCTACCACTAGAGAATTTCTGGTTACGCTACTATCCGATACGTCAAAAAAATCTGCTACAGTCAACCTCTAAAAATCATTTTTGCACTAAATAGAATTTTGATAATTTTTTTAAGATTCTCCTGTCGGGTCCGTCAATAATTCTGAAACCCAGAATCCAATTGAATTTCAGCGGTTAGTAGGATGTTATAGGATCCGATAGAATTCGTTTTCGGATTAGTCGACCTGGGGTCTTCAACAGTGATGACGCTCAATACACTTCAAGTCATTTCTTACGTGTTAAAATGTGAGGGCTTAAATTTTATATCTGAAAGATAGAAAACCCTAGTCAACTCTCCCTAGAAGAATCCCCAGGGAGTCCCTAGGGATTTCGTTCTTTTGTGGGGACTCCCCGGGGAGTCGTCGGGGGAGAGTGGATTAGGGATGCTATCGGTACGCATGAGGCACGGAAAATTGGTATACGCACCGCTGCCATGCGGAGTTCGCGCATCGAATGCGTAACGTGAAGTTTATTAATGCACTTTAATAATTTTTCTATTGGTTGATTTTCGAAAGTAAACCAAGCGATTGACATCAGTTTTCAGTTTCAATATAGCCGCAGCAGCAGCGTTTCCCATGGAAATCTAAAGCAAAATGTACTGTACCGTCTGTATTATATGAGCAAAGTGTACCTGTACATTTTGTTTTCGTCAATAAAATGTGCCAAAGTGTACGAAAACCTAACTTTTCACAATCTAAAAAGCTAAATAAATTGTTAATTTTTTCTCTATTCAGTCCATCATAGAATTGAACCCAGGATATCACACTTTACCATAATTTAAAGATAATGCATAGTTTAATATTACGTACAGTTTTTAAGGCTCAGAAATCAAAGTGTAAAATGTTTTACCAAAGTGTACACTGTAGTTTACAACGATTTCCTGTGCTTTCATGCAGGATACGATGGTTTTCCCGCATTTTCCTGCCGGCTCCCGCAATATCCGTTCTCCAGAATCATTAATCTGGGATGTTCTGTACATTTTGCTTCTGTTGTTTACGCTTGTTATTGGAAACACTGAGTAGCAGTGTGCATTTGTGCTCAGAAAAACAAAGTGTACAGTATACTTTGTTTTAGATTTCTGTTGGAAGCACTGCTGAGAGCAGTACCCATAATTCTTTCACTCTTTCATTAATACATTTATAATCTATTTCTATTCTTCATATCTGATAGGCTCAAATATGTTTTTTATTAGTATTATTTATAAGTTGTTGTTTTTCTTTCTGTCTAGACTATAGACTACTTATTATTTTTCTTTTTGTTTACTACAAAAACAGAATGGATTTAACCATGAATTTATCAATTCGTAAGCCGGAACAGCGGATAAAACAACAATCTCAGCCATATGTTCTAATTCCACCTGCTGTTCAACAACGTGTTATGCAACAAACGAAGTATGTTCAATTACTTAATGTTATTGAAGAAATGGGTAAAGATACTAAACCAACATATGCGGGCAATACAAATTCAGCTGAACGTTTACGGCGTGCGATTGCATCAGCTCGTGTTCTGGTTCGAGAATGTCAACTTGAATGTGATCGAGATAGTCGACCTTGAAACATATCAAAATTTATTAATAACAATTTCTGTATATATTTATAAGAAAAAACAAAATGTCTATCAATGTTCTTCTTTTGTTTCTTAAATATATTATTTCGTCGATCGAAAATATTCAATATGAAATTCGATCTCATTATTTTTCTTCTATTCATCTACGGTGAAATCTTTACAAAAACTTTTGATTTTTCTCTTCGTCCCAAACTATATGAAATTAATGCAATTTACTATATAATATGAAGAAAGACATATTTGACAAGTTTTAACAAGTGAATTTTGAAATAACAATCTTGAAATTCAAAGAACGAGATTCGCACTTGCAGTGTATACCAGTTTTTTTGTTAGGATATATCGAAACGATCGAGTCTATTCATCTTTATATAAAATATTATTTTAATAAATGAAATATCTTTTCATGAACGCTGTAGTTGAGTTTCACTTGTTCTATTGTGTTTTATTGTTTTATTTTTGAGCATTTATCAAGCGATTAGTTGACCTTACAGTTCACATTTACCAATTTTATCATAGAGAAATAAACAATCAATATGCTATTCATACGAGTGTGTGATAATATATTCTGGAGTACATAGTTATTCAAATTCGTTTCATTTAACTTGATTGAAAATCTATTCAAAAGATTTCTATATCAATTTTTTGTTATCTATTAATAGAAAATAAAATGTATCAACAAATATTCGTTCTTATACTAAGAGACAGAACAACACAATTGCAATATTGATGACAGTAGTGACAGGTACATTTTTCATGACAACTCTACTCATTTTCGAGTCGTTTGTAGTGATTAATATGAAAAACGATTTCTTCCAAATTATTTTTCTCTAAACATATATTTCTAAACAAAAAAATTTTCATACTAAAAATTTTATTAGAAATAAGGCACAGTCAAAAAAACTAACACCATATCTCTGTTTAAATAATTTTGAATCAGCATCAGCACTATTGATCTCATATTAGGCAAAAACAAAAACGAAAACTAAACACTCAGCTATCATACCGAAAATAAAATAACTGTTTGTAATTCAAATATCTATCAATTTATAGTTACCAGTTCATCGTTACCTATATAAACTATTTCATAGTTGAATCGATGCTAATTCTGCCGGGTTGTTTCTAGTTTTGAAAATGGCTACAGTTTTTCTATTTTTGTTTTTGACTAAATTTCGATAATTTAGCAGAATTGTCTTTTTTTTATTGTCAACAAAAGTAACAAAAACATGGTAAATTAATTCTGTTTTAGATAAGCAAAAGTCAAATAGCCTGTATGACCAGGCATTACTAAAGGACCAATAGCTGTCAACATTGATTCAGTTTCTCTTGGTTGTCTTTTAGCTGTTGTTTCTGAATCATTTTTAAGTTTTTTATTTGGTGTTTTCTCTTCATCATCATTTTCATCAACATCATCATCGTTTGGTTCTCTCTTGTTTGAGTGTGTATCAATTTTTGCTTCTTGATTTTGATCAGCAGTAAAATTAATTCTACTTCGATGTTGATAACGAAATTCATGTACACGACGTAGACACTCAACTGTATTGATTTCTTCAAAACCATTCGTACTCAATCTTTGACAAGTACGTTGAACTTGTTCAATACATGGTGAAAATGTACATAAACGTCCACCTAATAAAATCAGTAAAGAAAAAAACAGTAAAAATAGTGATAAAGAAAAACTTTTCTCAAACCTGATTTTTTTAGAACTTTCATGACATGCTCTATGGCATTCCATGGTGCTGGAAGATCAAGAAAAACTGCATCAGCTATATTTTCATGTTCAAAGCCTTTTTCTAGTACATCACGATGTTGAGCTGTAACAAATTGTGATAGACCATGTTCCTAAATAAGCAGCAACAACAACAACAAATTTATTGTACTCTATAGAACACGCAACTCGGCTTACCCGAATATGTTTACCTCAAATTCATTTCGAGCCAAAGTCGAGCGAAGTTCATGAAATTCAAATGTATATAAATGACCATTTGGACGTAAAGAACGTATTATTGAATGAGACAACGATCCACTACCAGTTCCTAATTATCAATATAAACGTGGTCTTAATCTATAATTGTTTCTATGTTAAATCAAATCTAACCTGCTTCAATAACGATTGAACCTGGTTTAATATCTAGTTCAAGTAGAATTAAACTAATATCAGCCATATAAAGAATTTGAGTACGATGTGGTAATGCCAATGTCCATAGCTCTACGATTATTATATGAAATAAATCTATTGAGTTTAATTAGTACCTATATACCTGGTATGACAGATAATGCATGAATATAGCCTTTCGTGCACATGATTTTACTTCCGAATTCTTTACCAACTAGATCATTATGTTTTAAGGCACCGAATTTTGTTTGATATACTTCATTGGTTTTCACTTTAATAACATGTAAATTATTATAGCCCAAATAAAGTATAACTTTTGAACCTTCTTGAATTAAATTTGTCATAATACTTTATCTAGTTTTTTTTTAATAGATCTGAAACAATTTATTATCACTATTTAGTCACTTTTATTCTGACAACAACGTATCGAAAGCTGCCAAAACAAAATTAGAAAATATTTAAGTGCTCATGTTGAAACATTTTTTTGTAGAGATAATAATTTTTCTTCCAGTTCATCAGGTTTAAAAACGCCATGTTCTGTTATAATACTAGTTATCAAAGCTGCCGGTGTTACATCAAATGCTGGATTCCAAACTTGAACACCTAAGAAGATAACAGTAAAAACAATAACAGAAAACTTCATAGTGATAAAAGAGTATTCAGAAATATTTTACCTTCTGCAGCAATATTTATTCCTTTGATAGTTGTCATTTCTCTTGATGGACGTTGTTCAATAACAATTTCAGCCCCTGTTTTTTTATCTAAATCAATAGATGTTGTTGGTGCAGCAATATAAAATGGTATATGATGATATTTAGCAAGTATAGCCAATTGATAAGTACCAATTTTATTAGCTGTATCACCATTTGCTGTTACACAATCAGCACCAACAACAACTGCATGAATAGGTTGTGTTCGCATCAAAAGACCGGCCATTGAATCACATATCATGGAATGTGGTATACGATCGTGTACTAATTCATAAGCCGTTAATCTTGAACCTTGATTATATGGTCGAGTTTCAGTAAAATATACTAATTTAAGATCATTATTTGCTGCTAATTGCCGAACAACACCAAGAGCTGTACCAAAGCCAACAGTTGCCAATGAACCAGTATTGCAATGAGTTAAAACAGTTAATTGTTTTGGGGTCGGATTATTGTTACGAATAGTTTCAGCGCCGTAACGACCGATTGATCGATTATCAGCAAGATCATGTTCGAGAAATTTTTCCATGAAATCGAGTAGATCATCAATATATAACAATAAGTCTACTTGTTTATTACTCAATGGAATTAAATAATCAATAATAGTCGCGGCAGCTTCAGCCATATTTACTGCGGTTGGCCGAGCAGTTGATAAATAATTCAATTGATCAGTAACAAAATGTTGAACAGCTGCAATAGATTCAAATTTAGATCGAGAATGATGTAATTCAACAGCAAGACTTAATACACCACATACAGCTATTGCAGGAGCACCTGGAAAAAAATATAATATTAGTTAAAAAGTTTCTTCTTGTATTTTCTATGTATCAGATTCTCTAGACTCATTATATTCAAACAAAGTAAACCTAACAAAAAAATATTTCTAGTAAACTCTGAAGTTGTTTTCTAAAAATAACTAATCATAAGTAAAAAAAGATGTAATCGATGAAACTAGAGATAACTTGTTTTATTTCTCTTGAAATCAGCATCTTCATACTATTGATAGTGCATAAATATCGATCAATTTTCGCTGATATCTCGATAAGGCTGAGCGTTGAATTTTTCTAATTCTCTCCATTCAATATATACCTCGAATTGACATTGTATGAATAGCTTTCCATGCATCATCGACTGAATGAATAGGAATATAGATAGATTCGTCTGGTAATTTTAATTGATCCAAAATTGATAATAAACCACGTTGATAACGAATCGATTGTAAAGTTTGATTGTCTTGCATAGCTAAAATTTAAAAAAGAAATAAAATTGTTGATGGAAAACATTTAAAATGAATTGTCAAATTGTTTGATTTATTTTGTTATTGAATTCATGTTGCAGTTGCCAATACATAAAGCATGAGAATGAAAACACAAAAAATATTAATAAAATAAAATAAAAATGAAAGACAGGAGATTAACTAAGAGTAAGGAAAGAAGATCACAAATATTTTGTTTTCGAAAAAATGTCAGTTTAATAATTAGAGATTCTTTAAATGTTGGATTTTTTTTAGATTACTATCATGGAGAAAGAATATCATCATCATGTGCGTCCAGTCCCGATTCATCAAAAAAATATCCAGCCCGTGGTGAAGTCCTTTCACAACGGCAACAAAAATCACACCCATCAGCAGCTAAACCACCCATTTTACGCCACATTTCTAAATTGGGAATATGTTCAATACCACGGGCTCCATGTTTCACGTGCATATACACAGCTCCCAGAATTAAATAGGCAGCTGCTAAACTACCGATACTAAACAACATAGAAATAGATGATTTATTAAATAAAAAACTTTCAATATATGGTCACTCACACAATAAGAAAGATGGCACCGCCACTTAATTTATCATCTTTCTCTACAATTGGGCACATCTCTGGAACTTGCAATTGAAACATATAGTTGCACTGTTGATTAGATGTTGTATGTGCTTGGAGAATTGTAAGACCAACCTAGAGAAATATGTGACCCACATTAAGTAAAGAGTATGCTTGTTTTTATATATACATATTGCAAAATTTAGAGGAACTTTCATCTCAAACAAATTCTTTGACGGGAAAATAATTGATATTAGAACTTCTGAAAGCTTGACACTGATGAGGAGCGTCTTCTTACTAAAGCACGACTTAAATCAGCTATAAATATTATAAAAAAGATTTCGTATCTTCAGTTTAGCATTATGAAAATACTTCACTTTTATGATATTTCTTAAAGAAAATAGATTTCGTATTACCCTTGTGAAACATCTAGAAAGAATAAGTTTCGATGTAAAAATTAATACAAAAGAAAAGTCTCAATGAGAACAATTTTTAGCAATAGTTTAAATCAAGTGCTTTGTTTGCCTAGCTACTTACTCAAAAACAGTAAATAAGGCACTGCATGTCAAAGGATTATCATATTTGTAAAGTAATGTAATAGAAGTGAAGCAATCTGAAATATTCACAAAAAAGCTGTTGTTCTTACTAAATGTTGTTACTATGTAAGTTTGACTTGGAAATGAGAAAATTAATTTTCTGATAAAGTTTCATGGCATTTATTTATGAGAAATTTTACTAAACTACAGTGTATGTGTGTATATTTCACGTAGTCTTGATTCAACGACAATTTATCGTTTGGAAGAATTCTCTCATAGATTCGACATGAATGAATGAATTGTGCCAATAAACTAGATATAAAACACTGAAGAGTCTTGTCGGATATTTACAATCTCTAACAGAAGTAATTTTTGTTTCTCTTTGAATGCAATTATGAAAGAGAGACTTTAGATCTTACTAACCATATTTGATCCACAAACAAACATAATCGAAGCTGATCGTGTTAAATTATTACAAATGGCATCGTATTCATCACCATTTTCATAAGTTAAAAGGATCCATTTATCTAAAAAGAAATTCTTTTTTTTGCTTTTAGTACAAACAACAATCAACAAGAATTTCTATTAACCTCCTTGAATAAGATTGACTTGATCTAGTTTTCCGAGAACATAAGAAACATTACTTTCTTTTTGAATAATAGCTGCTACATCAGTTGCGTTAAAAGGCGATGAACATATTCCAACAGAAAACGTTGATTCCCTACTAAACACTGTTAAACTAAATAAAAACAATTGAATCAATGATAATTAAATAAGAAATAAAATATTTACGTGTTTCCAAAGATTTTCCATTTCTTCATATTGTCATAAACGTTTTTCGTTGATTCATCTTGATTAATATGGCATCCACCATAAACTAATGAGCAGTAGACAATTAAGAAGAATACTGTGCATATGATAGCCATCTAGAAAATATTTTCTTATACATCATTTTGTTTAATGGTTTCGTCTTTCAAATCATTAAAACTACGCTATGCATGATTGAGCAAATTGTAAAGAAATAGCATATTTAGTTAACAGTCATTCTTTCTTTCTGTGCTACTTTTTCTTCTTGTTGATTTTTATTTTGATTGCTTGCTTGCTTCCTTTGATTGAGTCCATTGCACAAGAGACAAGAAACAAGAGAGAGAGAGAGAAAGAGTAGCGACGTGTGCCATTCATAATAATTTTAACGGCAAAGATAGTAAACACCATCACAAATTGGATGTATTCAAGGTTAGTTCACATAATTTATTTCGTTTTTATAAAACTAAAATGAACCGTTACGAGATTTTGTATTCTTTATTGTGAATAAGTATCTATTCGTGTAAATGAAACTTATCTCATTGATATCTATCATATACGATGTGCTTCTCTTCTCTTTATTATTCTTCTCCGTTCGTCAATTCTATTTGAATGAATAGTTCTACACGAAAAACATCCACGAGCAGGAAAAAAACAAGATGAGACAGAGAAGAATAACGAAAGTATACAGAATCATTTTCTGTCTGTATCAAGTAAGTTGTCTGGCTTCGTATGTCTAATAAAGACAAAAAAAAATGCCGTTTTACCATGCCTTTTTCAGTATATATACTCAAGGTTGAACAAGAGCAGAAAAAAAAGAAACATATCTTGTGATTTTGAAAACCATAAAAATCTTCAATATTTGAAACTTATTTCTTTTAGTTAAATAATGTCAAGCTCAAATTCATCTGCAAATCGTCAACATTTAGCATTAAAAATCGAATTAAGTGAAAATATTCTACAACGCGTCGGTGATCGTCATTGGGATTTATTTGAAACACGTTTAAAAAATTCATTATCAAAAACTAATAAAGAAAATTATACAAAACCAAATGATTACGGTATAGTAGGCCCTTGGAAAAAGGCTGATCCATCTCAAGCGCCAATTGAGCCTACTCAACGATGGGAAACATTTTGTTCAAAATTAACAACAAAATCAAATGAAACCGGTCGTCTGGTGTCTATATTTCGTAATATTTGGATTAATAATTGGAATAGAACACAAATAGAAGAGAAAACTAATTCAAATTTAAATGAAAATAATTTTCTAAAACGATTATCAACGAATGAACATGATAAAAAAATTATTTCTTCAATACTTCATCAAAATATTTAATTAAATATTATTTTGTTTAGTTAAGAGAAGAAGATTAACGAAACTTTTTCTTCTCAAGTTAATAATATATATATATATACGTTTTGTATTTTACTAGACTTTTTACTATATCTTATCTGATTGTAAATTTTTTTCTATATAAAACAAAATAACTGATAGCTTATGTATTTAGACTGAAGAATTTCAATTGCATGTATCCTTATCTGTTCATATGTTTACGATAAAATACATCTGAAAATCGTTCCCAACCATCGACAACAAAAGAAATCTTGCTCAGCTCACCTACATATTTGCAAAAGATATATTGTATAAAATATTAATCATCAGTTCTTAAATAGCTTACTGTATAAGAAAAAAAAATAATGATAAATATAAAACATCCATTAAGGCCAAACGTGGTAAATGATTGTCGATGAAAATTCTACTCGAATCCAAAACTTCTCGAGAGAGGTCGCTCCTATCGTTACATAGACGTAAAAATTATACTAACAACCTTAGCAGGTGATAGTCATTGAGGTATATAACTATGGTCGATTAAAGTCAAAGTTAGTTCAAAAATGAATAGAATTTAATTTGAACCAAGTCTCATGCATTCTTTACTCTACGAGTATGTATAATAAAAAAATAAATAGAACTTTGTAACATATGTGAATGCACAGAAACGTATCAAACTAAAATATTAACCACAAAACTGAGAAGTAGATATAGACAACATCCGTTGAAATGAATCTTTTTTTGTAGAATCTTTTTTGCTATTTGTTTGTCTGATGAAAAATGTCTTTGATATTATTAGTATTCAATTTATTTAACGCATGATTAGAAAGTAATTGGACAAAATATTTACAATTGGTTTTCAACATCTTAAACTGTTGAACATAGTTTTTAATATTCCTCTACACGTTTTTATTTAAGCATTATCTCGTGAATTTTCAGTGGCGGCAAAACTAAGTTTCAACAGAGAAAATTAACGTTTCTCTTGCAGCAAGAATCTCCTTTCCCTAAATGCGTTATTTTACTAAGTTTTTCCTATAAAAGTCACAGCAAGCAATTATTCTGCCAAGCGATAAAATAGAAAAACAATTTCAGAAAAAATGACCTAACATGCAATGCGACTCAATGTTCTATAGAAACCGAGAACATTAATTTGGCATCCTCTTCACTAAAACAGTCACCATTGATAAATGACTTCTGTCAAATTAATCATTCGTATGCTATTCTATAGAGAAATATTTAAAAGCATGTTGGTTTTTGCTTTGAGTAATTTGGCGGTATAGTGAGCTTTGCGTCCATCATGAATTTATCAACCTCGTAAAAGTCAATAATTTATTATCGCTAAGTAGAAATTTTGAATGAGATTTGAAATCCGCAGACTTCTATGAAAGACAAAAATATGAATGAATATTATGTCAAATTATTTGTTGATTGATTGTTAGACATGATTTTTATTAGGATCATCTTCTTTTGTTTTTTTTCCCATTTAGATAATTCTTTTCGAATAGGTTACAATGGACTTTTACTATTTTTCTGTTCACAAACAACAAAAGATGTGAATTCTTCCGACACTATTAGTTGTGTTTTCATGGTGAATAATATGTTGGAATTCAAATCATGATGTTATTTTAAATGTTCTTATTTAGTTACAATAAAATGAAAAACTTGAGAATTATTAGCCAAATACTGAATATTTTGAATATGATTTGATGTCTTCATAGTCAGAAAATTTGTGAAATTTCGTACAATATCTTGAATATGATGAGCAAGAGTTAATTTATCTTTATCAATCTGACATTGATTTTGGCTCTGTTGCTCTATTGATGTTGTCTGTTTATTTATCATTATTATGTATACATATTTACTTGCTATTATTAACTGCTTTCACTTCAGGCGAAGATCATCAGAAGGAAAAAAGAATAGATATTCTGGCTACGAGGGAAAATCTTATCAGTAAATAAGAAAATAGGCATCTTGCATGTAGTTTATAGACTTTCCTTCTTTGATGAAAATTATGATATAAGATCACAATCTTGCAATCTTGAAAAATCCAATTTGAAACGCCCTATCGAACTTGAACGATTGATATCAAATTAGAGGAGAATCAAATCTAATGTGAACACAGGATACTATGAAAGTTGTCTCTGATCTTGATGCCACAAATAAAGTATGACTTTTCCTAGATGAGTAAAAACAATATGATGAAGAGCACGCAAATGTAACAATAAGTCTTTGTTTGTTTCAGTCTATTTTCATATATTTCTATTGATTCAACATCCATTAGTCATAGCTGCCAGCGACAGAAATATTAAGAAAAACATTCAGACAATAGAAAAAAGTCTGTTTATAAATTGACACAATTTGGTTCGTTCCAAGAATGGTTTATATCAACTAGCCAACATTTACATACATATATGTGTGCATAAATATAGAAAAGTTCATCAAATGTCTTCTGCGCTTTGTTAAAGAAATACGATTAAATTTATATAAATAAATATTTTTTTCTTGTAGAAAAAAATGCTGTCTACTTAATTATAATAATGAAATTAAAATGCAAAATAGTTTGTTCTATTTTTTTTTGTTTTGCTTTATCCAACCTAGATAAATGTATTAAAATTTTGGTTGTAATATGCTTTTTTTTGAAAGTTCAAAATCCCAATTGAAAATAATTGAATAATGTTGAGTTATCATGCATCATTATTTGAATATTTTGAACTCTCATGTTCCGATTCCGAAGTAATTCCTCGATGATGAGTTGAAGATACAGGACCACCATAAAATCGTCGAATATACATTATTGTACATATTGTCATTAAGATAAGAAAACCAAGACTAATACCAGCTCCTAGATAATAATAAAGGCGTGGCTCATCGATACCTTTAGATGTTGCACCAAAATAAAATAGTAGAATCGTAAGAATAAGTAAGATAAATGAGAAGAAAAGACATGCATGTATGCATCGTTCTTGATCGGTCAAGTTCGACCGAGTTAGTGTATCACGACGTCGAAAGAAAAGCATTATGATCGAAATATCTAAGAAAACAAAGATCTAAATAGATAACATATATGTGCATACATGATAAATATGTATTTGTTATTATGTTTTATATGAATGTCGAAATACTTACAATCTCATTCACGGTCGATCAATGTCAATCTGATTGTCGCAAACTACTCTATCAATAATAATTATACGCATGTAGTTCTGTTTATAATCTGAAAGAAAGATGTGAAATCTATTTATCACATATTAGCTGACGGGTGTAACGATATTGGCACTCAACATTGTGGTATTATTACAGATTTTTTTCTTGCCAATAAAAAGAAACGCAGAGAAACAATAATCTGTTAGAAGGGAGGAAGTTAATAGAATCAATAAGACGTGTATCTTCAAACTTTGTCGTTAGTAGCATTATAACAATCACTCGTGCATGTAATAACGATGGCGTTGTCTTTAATATTTTTTTTATCTAAGGTGTGAATAGAATCTATTATCACTTATCTGTTTTTATTTGTCATCCTAAATCTACGACTCACCTGTTCAGTTATAAGCTGGCTAAGAAAATTGCATTACATTACCAAGACGAAATTGGCATGGCATACATTTTTTTTCTCGTTAAATATATTTTTAAAAAAGGAATTATTTATTGCACACAAACAAACATACTATTCTCAGTAAGTCTGTTGAGAAAATAATGCCGCTATTTCTTTCATTAAAGGATGTAAAACATGTTTTTTCCCTTAAGTAATATTCTTTTTCACATGATTTCCCACTAATCAAGCCAATTATTCACGTTGTATACACTGGGCGTCTAGAGCTGCACATTGCTATAATTTTCACATTTTATCAATCGCATCACATTATAGTTACTTAGACACAGATAATCTTAAAAATCATGAAAGCGGTTGCACTATATAAAGCAATCTTTGCTTTTATTATTATTATTATTATTATTAACATAATACAAAAAGTACGACAATTTAAACGACAATTTATAAATAAAAAGAAATAAAAATCAAACAAGAATATTTACGGTTTCTGCTGCCATCCTGATCTATCAATTGCTTAAAATTAATAAAAATTTTTTGCCTGACATCAAAAATTGAGCAAGCTAATATAGTAATTCTGATTTACCACATTCAAATCTCATATTAGGTGTGTTTTATAGAATTTAAAGAGAGAATAAATAGCACTGAGTAACTTGATTCAGAAAAAAAAGAAACGACAATTATATATCGACTCACTTTAGCCACTAGAAGAGACCTTTTCTATTTCATATTATTCATTCATATTATTTGCTCATTCCGCATGTTACAGTCAGCGGAGGAGGAAAACCAATCGTTCAATTCTTTTCTTTGTTCCATTCACAACGGTGTAAGCAAATGATAGAAACACAAGAACGAGGCGTAGAAAAATAAAAGCTACTCATAAGAATCAATGCTCATACATATGATCATAATAGTTTTTATGTAGTTTATACTTTAAAAAGTACTTTTTGAACAAAATCTAGACGATTATCAATGTTGCTTTGACCCCTACAGAAACAATATGAAGAAAAGTAACGTTCTACTATTGAGTACGTCTAGATGTCTAGAGCGTGGACCGCAGATAATAACTGCTACTAGTGTGGATTTATGTGCAAAACAAAAAAAAGAGAACATTCATTGAGGGAATGAAAACTTTTTTACACCCTTCATTCTTCGTCGTCAGCAATGGTTCATTTTCTTTTGAGTTTGAGTTATAGTCATCACTGGTTACTCCTTATTCATCGTCTCCGATCTTTTTCTTTCTTGTTTTCTTTTGCTGTTTCCAAGTTTTTTCCGACGTCATGAATTATCGCAAACATACACTCACTTACATGTTAGCAAAGTATATTGCTTTTACATATTCACACATAAACATCTAAACGATTTCGACCATATATATCATAGAATGACGAGGCATATATATATATATATATATATATTATAAAACCGTATACAAAAATCAACGAAGCACATGGAATAAATTAAACTAATCTGATTTCCTTCAATTCATGACGTTGATATTTGAGCGATTTTTTATGCTTGAATCTTACTGAACGCTGTTTTGTTAGTTCTCCACAGAAATACAATATAACGATAGATAGATAGATAGATAGATCAATAGGCGATATAATGTAATAGATCTATGGAAAAAAAAGACACGAATGACAATGTAGCATTTATGAAAAATATGTCGAACATGATAAAAAAGAAAAAGATTTACAGAGGATAAAAAATGTGCAAAATATACCTTGACATCGAAATCATCTATTGACTTGACTAGCGATAAATTAAGGGTATTTTCTCGACCGCACTACTAGGATTCCTGTCCTACTTCTAGCATGTACATCTATGTACATATTTGTTTTATTTTCAATACAAATAAAATTCATTTTCATAAATTAAAATACATATTTTGCAAATATTTTCAACGAAAAATAAATTGATAGCTTTTAAAAATATACAACATTGATCTGGCATACGTACATAGAAACAAATATTCAAAGTTCGAAAACAAAACAAGCATTTGTATAACTAAAAGCTACATATATTAGTTGTGTCCAAATTATATTCGTCATTGGTTGCATTAATTAAATGAGTTTTATTATGATAATCAATAAGCTGAAGTGTTGCTGTTGGTATTTGCTGTTCATTTGTTGAATATGATACTTGAAAACGCGTTATGGATGTATTTGGAGCTAGTTCCTGTATAGTCTCTAAATGTTGTCCGATGTCTGTTTTTAGATCGCATGCAAAATATTTAATTAATTCACGTATAACCGCTCCATGACTAACAACAAGTATGTCAAGATCTAAACAATCATTTTTATCTGGAAAATCCGTCAGGTTTTTGCTGAAAATGCGTCGTTTTTCAATACTACTATTATATGATAAAATAGATGATGATGGCGATGAAAGATCCAACGTTGAATCTATCGATGATCCACATGATCTTGTTAAAATAATAGGACTGATTAATTGATAATGAATATTTTCTGTTGATATCGAACATATTCTATGTGAAATTTTTAAAAGTTCTTGATTAAGAAATAGATTTTCTGCTGAGACATAACGTGCCAGGTGTTGGGAAGTATCCTGTTTTGTCAGTAAAGTAGATGTACCATATTTAAGACAAATTTCTTTACACAAGTTTTCAAAAAAATTTATTGCACGTTTCCGAACTTGCGCAGTTGTTTCAGCACCCGACGGTGTGAAATTAATATAGGGAACGCCATTTTCTTTCGCTAACTCGCGTAACCATTGACGTGTACGTCCTTGAGCAATACCAAATATCTAGTTAACTCAAAAGTGCACCATATAATAAAATCAGCAATTTAAGTGCAAAAAAATAAAATAAAATCAACATTTACTCGTTCACGTAGTAAACTATCGAATTTGATTTCGCATGATGATACACGATTTAGTAGATGAATCAGATGAGCTGTCTAAAATAATTATATATATATATATAACTTACTCAGTAGTGTTTTTGTTTTGTTTAAAGCAAGATAGATAAGAACATACTTCTGCAGCACGTTTAAGATCGCTCGAATAAATATGTGTAAAACGGTGATATTGTAAATGTAAGCCAAGCGCTCTAGATTGGTGACAGCCAATATTAGATAATTCTGTATCAAGTATACCTTGAATAATACCTTCTGCATTCGCATATGTTTCAGCACTAAAAAGAAAACAGTCATTCTATATAACAAGAAAGAAATATGGATGATTTATAGACATTTACTGTCGGGCGAGTGTTAAATTGAAATGAATATAATTAACGTTTGGTTTATTTGACAAGATTAACCTATACGTGTATATAAAGTAACTGACAGAATAGTATAGAATTATTACTGACCTCATTGCAAAAATATGGTCCTTGTTGTGTCAAGAAAACATGTCTTTTTGTTGCTTCTATTCACCAGATAGATGTATTTTGTTCTAGACGCTAGTTAATCTATCACAAGACAAGACTTTATTTTCGGATGTCACCTATTGGAAAATAAGTACATGAATGTGAAAAAACCATGAGATCTGTTATCTATGAATATATATATTTTCTTTCTTTTTTCCTCGTATCCTTGTTTACTATTTGTAATTACTCAAAACCATGTTTCTCAGTTAAGACATGATATAATATATATATATATATATGCACAAGTAGAAGAAAAAGAAAACATCGAGTCTATCAGAACTCATAAAAACAGTCATTAATCAGTAACTAACTCGTTTTTTGCCATCATCATCATTTGTGGTTATGTGACAAATGTATCACTTGGTTTTCTATTTGAACATTTTCATGCATTTGGGAATACGTACATACACACTATAGAACAAATAAAATGAAAAAAGGAAAGATTATATAGTATGGTTTCTATGACTTTACTTCTATGATAGAAATACAGGTAAGACAATTCAAAGCTAAGGCAAAATGTTATAAATGATTTCAATCAATAATCGAACTTCTATTCTGTATTACATTCAAGATACTACAACAAGCAGACATTTCGATTTATCTTAAATAAAAATAATTTTTTAAAATTAGTTAAATTAAATCCTCTCCTATCTTACCCCTTTTTTTGGAAATCATTTTTTTCAAATCCTGATAATTCTGTTATGATAATATATCCGCTTGGAAAAAAATAATGTCACACGATATTCTTGATATATCATCTTCATACATTAACATTTTGAGAAATGTAATTATATATTCGGATAGCCCATGAAATTCTCTGTAACTCAATATATGTACATTTTGAATTGCATTCCTTCGCTAAAGATAAATTCAAGTGCAGTAAAGGCCCCCTTATCGTCAGATCCCCTGAAAATTCATTTAATGTACTCACGCATCACGTTCCTAGGTCTGACGTTGTTGAGAGTTCAAGCGATATCCCTGCGGAAAGTTGTTTATCTAAGACCAAACACTCCCAGCAGCAGTTAGATCAGGTTTGATGAGTGATTCGTTATTCATACCTCTTACGTTTTTAGCAGATAATCGTTCATAGGTTGCTGCATGAATTCATGTGAACTAGGATACAATAACAATGCTCGGAAAATTTGTCATCGACCGATTGCTAGTACAGACTGGCAGAGGTGCAGAATGATAAAGAATTTCACGCACTTTCAGAATATATACTTGCTTTTGTAATAACTTGTTCTACATTTAAAAGAACAGAAAATGAATTTTCGGGGGATCTGACGATGCCTTTACTGCACTTGAATTTATCTTTAGCGAATGAGTGCAATTCAAAATGTACATATATTGAGTTATAGAGAATTTCATGGGCTATCCGAATATATAATTACATTTCTCAAAATGTTAATGTATGAAGATGATATATCAAGAATATCGTGTGACATTATTTTGTTTTGCCAGGCGGATATAATGTAAAATGAAGTTATGCGAAGAAAAACACTTCAACTAATTAATATCTGTTTGAGACTTCTATCCCTAGAATAAGTCTCCATAGAATCACACATGATGCATCATAAGATCGTCGACAGACCGTTTGATTATTTATTTGGAGTGTTCTCGTCTACTACAAAAAAAAGAGTTGTTCAAACATGCAAAACGATGATTAAATAGCTATTTTAGACAAGCTTTCATTATTCAATTTACTCTACGACTTCTCTTCATTAATATAGAAAAGATTTTCAAGTTCATAGTTAAAAATAGCTAATCAACATTGAACTAAAAATCATCTTTGAATAACGAGCAACGCTCCTAAAAACATGAATATTTAGTGAAGTGTAATGTTTTCTTTGTTAATCTACTCATGAAACTATTTTTACAAAAATAAATCATGGATTTCAAGACTCGCTATCAAACTATTTAATGGATGCATTTTAAAAATAAATACATGAATAATATATCAACGAAATCTTCAACGATAACTATGCGATCGATGACAGTGACTCATCATTATTACACAATTTTTGTTTTTCTTGTGTCGTTTTGCATAAGAAAAAAGCAATGTTTTCTAACATTTACTTATTTCATCTTTTTAATAAATTTTTCAAAAATAACTTGTATTGAAGTATTGGTTAGTTTCTTTCAATTTTTGATTGCAATGGCACAAGTTGAAGATATCAATATAAAATTATTCTCTTTTGGCCATTCGTTTGGTGTTCCAATAGATGTTGATTTATTATTTTCAATACGTCATCTACCAGTTACTAACGTGGAGAACTACCAGCAATATGATGGACGACATCAACGGATACAAAATGAATTATTACATTTAGCAGAATACGAAGGTTTTCTTGAAACGATTATTGAACAATTGAAGAACTTTATTAATGAACATAACAAAAACTCTATAACAATAGCTGTTGGATGTGAACAAGGACGACATCGGTCAGTAGCTCTCGTTGAGAGACTTGGTGATTTGCTAGGGAATACTTATAATGTGAACGTTAATCATCGAGATTTAGAAAGAACAGGATATGAAAGAAGGAAACAAAGAGAAAGAACAAAAAATAGAGACAGAAAATATAATAATTATGCTGACAGTACCTAAAATGCTATTGTTTTCTCGATGAAAAATTACGATATAACTAATTTGTTCTATATATATTTTTTGTTGTCTATAGTGTTTCTTTTAAGTGTTACCAGCTGAGCACGTAGTTTTTCAACAAGCATAAAATTTCATGATATTTGATAGCTATTGCATTGTTAACGCTTTTATATAATAGAAAATAAACTAATCACAAAATTATATTGACAGAAGAAGAATTTTCTTTTGAAACTATTCATACATTTTGAGAAGGGCCACCGAGATTTGTAGGAAAGTGGATTTATTTATTTACTCTATTATTAAAATTAATTCGTGATAATAATACTACTGGATATTCGTATCTATACAGGCACACACAGCTGCACCTTGTAAAGAATGGAAAGTCATGAAATTCATCTAAAAAATATTTTGAGAACTTTTATTATGCTCATTGTTATTGACATTTAACAACGTATTGATCATGATGATCACGTATAATTCGAGATGAATCCAAGTCTCTCATAATTCAATAAGGAAATAAAAATAACATGCGATTCCATTGTTGTTGGAAAGCTGTCAAAATCGATTAAACCACCGTGCCAACTTCTAAATCAATTCGTTTGTTTCTGTTATAGAGAGTGCATAGTAAAATAGGCATAGTTTTTCAAACAAAATGTATTTTCCATTATTTTCAGCAAAACTGATGAAGAACAATGGTAATTTCTGGAAAAAAAGTATTTGACTTGCTGAGAAGTTGAGTTATTCAAAGATGTTGCATCCCGATTACATTAGCAAACATCTATAGCCCTTGACATATTATAAAACTAAATGTCTTCTGGTTTTTTTTCCATGAAAAGATCATATTTTATCATAAGAGAAAAATAAAAATTATTTTCCAATGATAATTGTTCTTTGAAAAATGAGTAGTCTGTATAAAACTTGTCCACAATTGCATAGTCATCAAACACAACGTAACTTTAATGAATATCATTGTTTATGGCGAGTGTTCGTTTTGTGTATTGCAATAGATATCGACAGATCGTTTTAAAATCAGACAAAAATTTGATAAAATAAATTCCCATATGTCTACTAAAGAGTATGTCTTTTTTTAGCTATATGAATCAGCTCTTGAAAAACCAATTGTACTTCTCAAATTTTAGAGCAAAGTGAAACAATAATGAGAGCTTTTATTTAGTACAAAACGTGATAGTACTAAACATTTTTCTATTTTAGAAAAATTTCTGTCCCTCTTCCTCTGTGGCAAATACAAATGTGTACAAGTTTGTTTACCTGCTATGTCTACGGAAGTAGTTTTTCAAAGATATAAAAAGCCGGAAGATTTCTTTTCAATGCGTTGTAAAAATGCACTCGAATGACACACGACTAAAATTATGCAAGCGAAATGTGATCTAATTTAAATTTTAGATTTTTACTAAAAGCATAAAATTCACAGATTGTTTTCTAAGAATCAA
The DNA here is from genome assembly GCA_905331475.1 of Rotaria socialis. Lineage (NCBI taxonomy): Eukaryota > Metazoa > Rotifera > Eurotatoria > Philodinida > Philodinidae > Rotaria > Rotaria socialis. The sequence continues at coordinate 164,010 of CAJNYU010002640.1, read as the reverse complement.
TTTTTAATGGAATTAGTTCAAAACTGGTGTTTTATGTCATTCGTCCGACAGAAACTCTTTTAATCTCTTTAAATCTAATAGACCTAAGACATTTTTAGAATAGAACATGAATAAATAAATGACAAATCGACCTGTCCACGTAACAGTCCACCTTTCTGGGCGAATTCGAATTACACAACTAAACAAATCAAATATAACCATCTTGTAGAGCATTGTCAAAAGCGTAGGAAATAGTATTTTTTATCTATCCAGATATGCATATGTCCGAAAAACAAGCGTTGCAAAAGAGATACCTCACGCACTCAATGAAGACCATATATATGTTGTTGTTTTTGTAGTCTGTTTTTTCGCATAACGAAATACGATTTTTCTTAAGTCAACTATATCACAAAAAAATGTTTTGAATGAGCTGTATGTCCATATCAAAAGAAATAGCATTCACTGTTTTCTTGGAAAACTTTTGGGTATATGTAAATCAGTACCATTGGTGAGGTGATTCCGTCACGAAAATAGCTTTTAATTCATTTCTAGCTCTGAGTATCATATTTCAGATTTGTTTGATTAGCAGTCTAACGCTAATTTTTTATGCTCTATCCAATGCACCAACCACATTGACCTATAAACATTTGAGTGTAATAAAGCGAGTGTGGCGGAATCACCATCGGTTGGTATATATTTTTGACCAACATAATAGCGGCGTAACCAGAAATTTATGGGTGGTGGGGCTCAGCCCCAGACTGTCTGTCCACTTTCAGGTACTGATCAATTTATTCGTGAAGATTCATTTGATCTGACACATTTTCTTGAACTGTCACCAGTATACCACGATAGTCAATGAAATCGGCGGTATAGTGATAGTATGCCGTCGGCTCCTTCCAGTGTCGTGTTATGCCGACGGTTAGGGATGCGCCAAAACCATTTTTCTGTGCATAAAGAAAACACATCATCTTTATGCACAGAAAAATGGTTTTGGTGCATCCCTACCGACGGTCAAAAAATACCAATGATTGCTTTTTTTCAAATTGTCTATCGTAACTGTAATAAGAGCAGAGCGAACAAAACATTTGTTTTAAATATCATTTCACATTGAAAGATGGCTACGACCTTTATTTGTGCATGTCGGTGCGAATATAAATCGAAACTATTACTTTTATTCATATATTTCTATATTTATCTTTTTTAATTTTGAAACTCAATATTAATAATTGGTCTAAAACATTTTAGACGAAAATTCTCATCAGCTTTTTCTGCATAGAATGATGGAATGCAGAAAAATCAACAAAGAATTCATATTGATGCCGCTATTTGTAATCATATGATTTTAAGAAATAAGTGTAATTTGGCATACGGAGTCAATTGATTGTAATTTATTTCATAAAAAAATCATTTTATTTTGTGTATTTATATATATATATTGCTCTTTTTTCAGAAACAATAAGATGGTATATAAAAACAACTTCCTATATATAAATATACAAAATGCTTGATTGTTTTAGTAAAATTACTTACTCAAATTTTAGCTTAAATCAGATTAAATTAACTTTTTCAATCAAAAGATTACGAATGAGTNCCCCTGGTTACGCCACTACAACATAAGAGAACGTTTTTTTTCCTCATAATTTTCACTCTATATGAATGCATGAGTGCGCAGTTGTGATTTAGAAACATCAACGATTGGTCTGAAAGTTGGAACAGTAATCTGCCAGGTTGATTATTCCGAAAATTTTACGTTAGTAAATCAAGACCAAATACAATCGGCACATTGGTCAAATCAACAAGTTTCCGTATTTACAGCTTATGCTTGGATGAGCAACAGTGGTGGAGAAGGTTATTCGTTCGGTTTTGTAGCTGACTCGGCTAAACATGATAAATATTGTGCTATTACCTGTTTGGAAAATCTTGTTGAAGAAATTATCAACATTATGTCAGACGTTAATGAAATTATTTTCTTCTCAGATGGTGCTGCCCGTCAATTTAAGAATCGTTATGTTATTCAGCATTTAACAACCATGATGGACAAGTTCGACATTAATTTTAGTAGGAACTATTTTACATCATCACATGGAAAAGGAATTGTTGATTCCATAGGTGGTACCTTAGAACGACTTGTTTGGATGGAAATCATGACTGGTGTAATTTGCTCATCTGCTAAAGAATTTGTTGACATTTGTCGTCGTAAAACAAGAACAATTATTGTTAATCTTGTACAACAAGCACAATTTGATACAACACGTGTAACACTCGAAAATACTTTTTAAATAGTTTCTGGGATACCTGATGTTCGACAACAACATCATATTAATCAACTACATCTGAATGTAGTTGAATATGCTTTATATGCAACAAGAAACGAAAAGTGTGTATTTAGATTTTGACATTTTTTATAGATTATGTTGTCAGCAAAAATGTAGTCATTTTTACATTATTAGTATTGTTTGAAGTAGTTTTATTGATTATCGTATTGCACATGATATTTACGTTACGTGCTTATCTTGATGGATTATCTCTAACTTTTGAATAAATAAATTTTAATCAAATCATCAAAATTTTCAAAGCGTGATTCCGTCACAACGTTTTTTTCTGTTTATAAGAATTAGCTATGATATATTTTGAATTACTTTTTTTCTATATATAGCTCGTCATCTAAGCTATAACTTTCACATAGAAAGATTGTTGATACCACCTATAGCTGAGTTAAAAATTTTGTTTCTTTACTTAACACTCAAGCTCAAGGTCCATTTGTGGTGATTCTGTAACGATGCTATATTTCAATTACAAAAATATTCCGAATAGTATGAAATTTAATGAAACTTTTCTTATGCACCCAGGTCAATGATTCCGGAGGACGGATACTGTAGGAACCGGCCGGAAAGATGCGGAAAAATCACCGTATCTGGCCGGAAAGCACTGGAAACTGGAAGCAGTATTCCAGTTGGAAGTTACCGGATTTTTTTCCTGTGGATTCCGGTCAGTTTCCTGTGTTTTCCGGTCAGTTTTCTGTGTTTTACATCTGGAAGTTGATCGGAATCTACAGGAAGAAAATCCGGTAACTTCCAACTGGAATACTGCTTCCACTTTCCAGCGCTTTCCTGTGCTTTCCGGCCGTTTCCCGCCGTACGTCCACGACCTGGGCATAGAGCATAACTTCTACTGTTTCTTTCTAACAATATCAGCTTTATTCGACTTACATCAGTTGACACATTAAAGGCACAATCTTAAAAAACGTGATTCCGTCACGAATGGACAGGTCGAAATACAATTATTTTATGGTTTCATAAAGTAACTAAAAAATGTGCATACGTCGCAGCAAGGAAGTGAGTCAAATATTATTAACAATCAAAAAACAACAATTGTACACAGTTAACAGAGCTGTTTTTTTCTTGACGCAATGACTAAAATCAAATAAGAAAAACCTTTCAATGACGAAATCTGCCAATCGGCATGTTTTCATCATATAATACATTAGCCGCTATTTTCAATGCTTCCTTACTAAATAAATAACAGAACGCAATATGAATAAATTTTATATATATATAGTTGTATAAAGGTTCTGGATGTTCTAAGATTTCAGTGGATTCCTTTTATACGAATAATGAATACTATTAAAATCCATGCAAAACCTCAAGAACCAGTTTTAACGAAATTTGTACAACTGAGTGATTTGAAAATATCGACAGACAATAATAATCCCAAGTTACATGAAGATAATTCAACATTAATTAAAAAACTTCGAACTGTAGAAATAGTGTGTGAAAAAAACAATAGTTTTACCTATAATTTCCATTGTCTTTTGTTCTAGTATAAATATGCAGATGGCTTAGATATATTTCTATTGATTATTGGCACAATAGGTTCATTTGCTAGCGGTGCATGTCTACCATTATTATTATTCGTTTATCAACAAGTGATCGATGCTCTTGTGAACTATGGCAAATTGAATTATATTGCACAAATGAATTTTCAAAATCGTTCTCAACTATCGTGTGAAAATGGAGGGTAAAGTTTTAAACAAAAAAAATGCTTTTTCTTTTCTTACAAAAGGAGTCTTTTTCAATTTTTTAAGATTTGATGTTCCTAATAATACAACAAGTCCTATTCGAGCTATAAAAAATGTGGCTAGTTGGTACGTTCTATTGGGTTTTTTGAGTATTCTATTTTCTACGATTGCCTTTTCGGCCTATATGATATCAGCTGAAAGACAAATACGTCGAATAAGGTTTGTTTATCTGATTGTCAGTGCAAGAATAATAAATTGAAAATATTTAGATTTCGTTTATTTCGTAATATTCTCTATCAAGAGATGTCCTTTTTCGATACACTTGGTGGCAAAGGTAAATTAAGTAATATGTTGACAGATGATTTATTGAAAATAAAAGACGGCATTGGTGATAAAATGGCCGATTTTCTATCATTATTGGCTCGTATGATCGGTTGTCTTATTTTTGCACTTGTCAAAGGATGGAAATTAACTTTAGTTATTTTGGCTGTTGCTCCACTCGTTATTATAGCTTTCAATTTAACAATTAAATTTACTATTAAATATACAAAAGAACAAATACATGCATATGCTAAAGCAAATAGTATCGCACAAGAAGTATTGATTGCAATACGTACTGTAACGGCTTTCAATGTACAGAAAAAAGAATATGAAAGGTTTACTGAAAAGACTAGGTTTATGTCTTCGATTGTGTTTATTTTTTGTTTGCTAGATACGCAAATAGTTTATTAAAAGTACCGTTGATTGGAATTAAAAAAGGTATAGTTCAAGGTTTATGCCAAATATTTTCAAATATTGCCATTGGTATTGTATTTACGGCTGCACTTTGGTATGGACAATATTTAATTCAAACTGAATGTCTTGCTTATTCCGCTGGTATACTTGTTACTGTAAGTAGATTTTTATGAAAACGATATGACGAACGACATGATTCTTATCGATTTTAGATAATTATTGCTTGTTTAAATACAACATGGTGTCTTAATCAAATAGTTCCTAGTTTGGAAAAATTTGCTGATGCTGCAGCTTCTGGTTCATTCATTTTTGAGACAATATCAAGAGTATGTTAAGATAGATCAAAAATAATAATTCTTCTATGATTATTTGAATTAGAAATCAAAAATCGATGCATCATTAGTAGATGAAGGTGAAAAACCAGTGTCGTTTACAGGAGAAATAAAACTCGAAAACGTTCAGTTTACATATCCAGCTCGCCCAGAACAACCAGTTCGTTATATTCAATTATTTTTATGAATATTAAAATAAATAAATACTATTATAGATCCTTCAAACAGTTAATCTTACAATTCCAAGTGGTAAAACAGTCGCCTTAGTTGGACAATCTGGTTGTGGAAGTAAAATTTCTTATAATAGTGATATTTTATTTTCTCTAATATTTTTGTACATACATTTTGTAGAAAGTACAATATTTTCTTTGATAATTCGAATGTATGATCCTGATGATGGCCAAGTAAGAAAAATCAGAATTAATGTAGAGATAAAGCATTGTAACCATCGATCTTTTTTCTGTATCTCAGAACGTAAGACATGCTATCATAAATTCCATTGAATAACACTTTTCAGGTGAAGAGTAACAGCAATAGAGCTTGTCGATTACAAAAATTTTGCATCGAAACTCGATCCATACTCATAATACTATCGATAGTTTCTCTGAAGATTTAAAATACTTGTCTGTTCAATTCGATTTAAAACGTAGCTTTGTCGTCTTTCAAATATTAATTTTCTAGATACTCTTCTAATAGCTTTTACTTTTAGGTATTACTAGATGGTCGCGATATTCGAAAATTAAATATTGAATGGCTTCGTTCACAAATTGGATATGTTGGGCAAGAACCTGTATTATTTTCCGGCACAATTGCAGATAATATTCGGTTGGGTAAACCTGATGCTACAGAAGTTGGTATAACAATGTTTAATTTACTAAAAGAAAAATTTGCACATTAATTTAGGAAGAAATCTATGAAGCTGCTAAAATGTCAAATGCTCATAGTTTCATTCTTGAATTACCTGAAAAATATCAAACATCAGCAAAAGGAATGCTAAGTGGTGGGCAAAAACAAAGAATTGCTATTGCTCGTGCCATTATTTCGGATCCAAAAATTTTACTTTTAGACGAAGCAACTTCAGCATTAGGTAAAATTATAAATCTATCTTTGCCATTTGCCATCGATTTAATTATTATTAATATATGTATGTAGACAATAGAAGTGAAAAAATTGTACAAAATGCATTGAACAAAGCAAGTCAAGGTCGAACAACAGTTATCATTGCACATCGATTAACCACTATTCAAGATGCTGATCATATTCTCGTTTTTGATAAAGGACATATTATAGAACAAGGTACACATGAAGAATTGTTACAAATTGAAAATGGACTTTATCGCTCGTTGGCTGCTCATTCAGCTCCAGATGAGGAAGAAGAAGAAGAAGAAGAAGAAGCAACATGTGGCATCAAACGAAAAACATCAAATGCTTCCTCATGTAAATATAGATAAGCTGATTAAATTATTCTGAATTGAAAATCTAAATATTTTGGTTTTTAGTAAAATCAAGTCGAAAAATGTCTTCGTCTACTATTGAAGAAGCATCATTAAATGAAAACGAGCAAAATCCGAAGTATTCTTGTTGTCATACTCCATTCTTTATTAAATTACTTAAATTAAATTCACCTGAAAAATTCTATCTATTTATTGGATGTATATGTTCTCTCATGTTCGGCTGTGTTGAACCAGTAGTTGGTCTCATCTATTCGATTGTTTTTGGACTTTTGGCAAATCCAAATCTTGCAGATCAATCGCAAAGTACAAGAGATTTATCGTTGATAATTTTTAGTATTTATATTTTTGCTGGTATTGTACAATGTCTGAGTACAATTACATTTGCTAAATCAGGTGAAGCATTAACATTACGAATGCGTTTACGGACATTTCAAGCAATGCTAAGGCAGGATATGAGTTGGTTCGATGAAGAAACAAATAGTGTTGGATCATTGATCACTCGATTATCTACAGATACAGCTGCTCTTAAAGTAAAAATTAAAATTCTACTTTTCTTTAACTTTTTTCTTGTTCAAAGGGTTTAACAGGTGTTCGACTGAATGCACTTGTTTCATCTTTAGGTGCGCTGATATTTACACTTGTTGTTGCGCTGATGGCTGGCTGGAAATTGACATTAGTTGTTCTATGTTTCACTCCATTATTAATTTTTTCCGGTTATCTACAAGGGCAAACACAATCGAAAGCAGGGCAATCAAAAACAGCAAAATCATTTGCTGAAGAAGGTGGGCGAGTAAGTTATTGTAGTTTTATTAGAGATTTTAATGCTTTTTGTGATTTAAATAGTATGCAGTTGAAGCTATTCAAGATATTCGTACGGTAGCAACTTTGAATCAAGAAAAATTTTTTATCCAAAGATATGAAGAAGCATTTAATCAAGATTTTAAGTAAGTCATTGTAAAAGAATTACTTTTTTTGATAAATAAATATTTTCTTTTTCTAGGAAACGAATGTGCAAAATTCAAATTCAGGCATTAGGCAAAGCAATAGCAAATTCATTTTTATATTTTATACAGGTTACAACATTCAGTTATGGTGCAAGTTTAATTGAAAATGGTGAAATGGATTTTTCACAAGTATTTCGAGTTTATATAGTTATTAATTTTGCATCCATGTCGATTGGTCGAAGTACATCTGCCATGCCCGATTATAATATAGCTAAAACAGCAGCAGAACGTATTCTTGCATTACATAATCGTCAATCTGCAATTGATCCATACAACGAAGATGGTTTAAAACTGGTTGGTATTTAAATTTTAAATAGAAAGGGAAGTCTTTTTAAGTTCTGAATGAAAATATTTTTAGGATCATTTTCAAGGCAATATCGAATTCCATAATATTACATTTTCATATCCAACACGGAAAACTCGACTTGTTCTAAGCAATTTTAATCTTAAATGTTTAGAAGGACAAACGACAGCATTGATTGGTTCTTCAGGTTGTGGGTAAGATAAATAAGTGTTGATTGAAAACTATCTTCATATTCATTTCATTATAGGAAAAGTACAACTATTTCTCTTTTACTTCGTTTTTATGATTCAACAGATGGTAAAATCTTTTTGGATAAACATGATATCAAAATATTAAATATAAATTGGCTTCGGTCAATCATTGGTTTTGTTCAACAAGAACCCGTTCTATTTAATCGTACTATAGCAGAAAATATTGCATATGGAATTGATCATAGACAAGTAGCTTTGGAAGAAATAGAAGAAGCAGCTAAACAAGCTAATATTCATCAAGAAATTCTTCAATTTCCTCAAGTAGTTTCTTACGTTTTACTTTGTGAACTATGTCCCATATGAATAATTTTAGGGTTATGAAACTAATTGTGGTAATGTTGGAAATAGTCAACTGAGTGGTGGTCAAAAACAACGCATAGCTATAGCTCGAGCACTGCTAAGAAAACCTAAAATACTTCTACTTGACGAAGCTACATCTGCACTCGACAATACATCCGAAGGAGTATGTTCATTAGTATATTTATTATTTATATTTTATTTTAAAATTAAGATTGTTCAAGAAGCAATCGATAACGCACGAAAAGGTCGAACATGTTTAACTATTGCTCATCGATTAACAACTATAAAAAATAGTGAAAAGATCGCTGTTGTCAAGAGTGGCCGTGTACATGAAGAAGGACAGCATGAAGATTTATTAAGACAACAAGGTTTATATTATAAACTTCAACGAGCAACAGAGCAATCACATAATCAACAATGACTCGTGTTTATTTTTTGCTTTACTTTTTGTGGTCTTTCATTTATATCAGACAATCAATAAAATTCTTGTATAAATAAATTCAAAATATCGTGAAGAAATCATTCGAACATTCTACTTATAATCAAAATCGCAAAACAAAAAATATTTATTTCCAAAAATTCTTTTTTTTGTGATGATCAGTTTAGAAACAAAATCTGTTTTTTCCTCTTCTGTTTTTCAACTTTTTAGACTATTTTGATTGAGTACACCACATTAATATGCTAACAAAAATTGATTTAAACATATGCTTACATTAAAATGCAAATAGTATGAATCAGGAGAAAACAATTCGGTAAGGTGGCTCAGAACGTAAAATTTCTGATAATATTGATTTGCTGGTTAAAAATAGGTTATGAAGCAATTTTGTAATTTTCATATTCGAGAAAATTGTTCGGACATACATTCTACATGAATTCGAGACTCCCAGGTTCATCTTTAACATGTAGGCTTGTATCGGAACATGCGTTAATATCATGAAGAAAAATATTACTAGAAATGTTGAATTTTAGGCATCTGATAAAAAGAAAAGGTCGTGTTTTCTATGAAAGGCTTCAGAAAAATCTCTGCCATATCCTCAAATCTTAACATAAAACTGTGGTGCATTCGAAAGTATACGCTACGTCGCTGTATTTATAAAACTACAAATAGAAAAATAGACTTTTTTTTAGGGAACATCATAACAGAAATGAAAGGAACATAAAATTGAATTATTCAAGTTTATGAGTTGTTGTCATCCTTATTTTATTTAAATTAGGCTTATATGATCGTGTGCAGCACTTATTTTATTGAAAAAGTATATCCTATGAGGATCAAACCAATAGAAGCATTTTCTGCAAAAATGTAAATTGACTCAGTGAATGTACTTGCTTGTTTATCACTTCCTTTTTTCCCTATTTTTAGCCTGTTTTGGTAGTTTCAAAAAAGTGTACAAAATGATTTATAAAAAAAATAACAGTCTACCATATTATGTTGCACTTCCTTCGATTTCTATGGCTTATATGTGACAAAAATGACGATCAACAAAGCCTGCGTCATAAGCAAAAATCATACTGGAATAAGTAAATGAAAAGTTAGTAATCGATGACCTTTCATGGCGAAAAAGGAAGTAAAAATTTCTCTATTGCTGTCAACTATATAAGTACCTATATAATTTACAAGAGAATGTCTATGAATTAAAAGAAAATAATAAATTAAATAAGATCATATTGATTCCCATACAATGGTACTTTTAAAAAATATAAACAGGCAAGAATTCTTTCAGCTCGATGATGATCAATCACCACAATCGTTTCTCAACAGAAAAGCGCTTCAATTTCAATCAGAATTAAATACAAAACAATTTGCATTAAGTATGGATGATCAAGATCCTCTTGGTTATGTCCGACAGAAATTTTTCTATCCGAAATTGCAAACATTACCGAATGGTCTGTATGAAAGAATTAATATCATTTTGATAAAGTAAAACGAAAATCAAATTATTGCTTTCTAGTTGATAAAAAACGAGTTGAACCATCTCATGAATGCATATATCTTTGTGGTCAATCGCTTGGATTAATGCCTGTACAAACATGGCAAAATATGGATGCATTTATGCATGACTGGGCTACTTTGTAAATTAAATGATTTGCTTTTATTTAGGAAACACACTTCAACTTATCTCTTTTCTTGTAATAGAGGCGTTTATGGTCATTTTACTGGTTCAAATCCTTGGGCAAAGTGTGATATTTCATGTATACCAACTATGAGTTTGTTAGTTGGTGCTCAAATCAGAGAGGTCGCTGTTATGAATCAATTATCATCAAATCTTCATTTTATGATGGTAAATATCTTTTTGTACAAAATAGATAATAAGTCTAAAACTCTTTGTCTGTTTTTGACTACTAACAGACAGCGTTTTATCAACCTAAAGGTGAGCGTTATAAAATTCTATACGAAGACCATGCATTTCCGAGTGATCAATATGCCATTAATTCACAAATCAAATTACATGGCTATGATCCAAAAGATGCAAAAATTGTTCTCAAAGCACGCGAAGTAAGTTGATCACAATGTATAATTTCTTTAAAAGTTTAGTTTTTCTTATAGAATGAATGTTGTTTACGAACTGAAGATATTGTTGAAGTACTTCAACGTGAAGGTCATTCAATTGCTCTTGTCATGATTGGCGGTATACATTATTATACAGGTCAATTATTCGATATTGAAACTATTACACGTGTTGCTCATAAACAAGTATGAATAATCATATTGCCAAAAATAAATAAATAGTGAATCTATTCTCTGTTTGTCTTGAACATTGTTTAGGGCTGTTGTGTTGGGTGGGATTTAGCACATGCAGTTGGTAATGTACCATTGAAATTACATGACTGGCAAGTTGATTTTGCTGTCTGGTGTACGTATAAGGTAGGTTATTGAAATTAAAAAAGACAATATTGTATTCTCATTGTGAATATAGTACTTAAATGGTGGAGCTGGATGTATTGGTGGAGTATTTGTACATTCAAGTAATTTGAAAGATACTCAATTGACAACACTTGACGGCTGGTGGAGTAATCAAGAATCAACCCGATTTGCCATGTTGGATAGTACGTGACATTGATTCGATTTTCATGTAAATAGTAGATACTATTATTTGTAGATATTGATCGAGATACTACTGCTCTTGGTTTTCGTGTTAGTAATCCGTCTATTCATCAATGTGCTGCTCTTGCTGCTAGTTTAGAGGTAATTTAACTAGATAGTTTTGATTAAAGTTACAGAAACTATTTTCTTTTTCATAGATTTTTGAAGACGTAGGAATCGAACAAATTCGAGCGAAATCAATGATTGCTACTCAATATCTCCAGTATCTACTTCAAACTGAATTAGCAGGTACCTATTGTTTTATATTCTTTATTCAAATAATTATAGATGGTCCTATTTTTATCCTATATAAAGATACAGGATTGTGCCAATTTACTTTATTGACTCCTCTTAATCCTCAAGAACGTGGTGCTCAACTATCATTTCGACCTATCGGTATAACTGCTCAACAGATTCATGATGAATTAGAGAAAGTTGGTGTTGTCGTGAGTAGAAAAACAATCACGATTATTTGACGTTCACGAATTATCCAATACTACTTTGTTTTTTAGATCGATATTCGCGACGATATTATTCGAATAGCACCTGCACCATTATACAATAGTTTTACTGACATATTTCAGTTTGTCACATTACTGAAAAAAGCAATTATTGCATTGAAAAGAATGTGTGAATAGTAAAATAAGAACTAAAAGAAACTTTTATTTCTCTCTCATTCGTTAAATGTTCGATTCTTTTTTCCAATTAATATTGTGCCATTTTTCTGAAATTTTACTTATCAATTTAGCTTTATAAATAAAAAAAATAATGCGAATCTTTACAATTTCTTCGACAATAATGAATGAAATGAATGAAAAGTTATTAATTAGTTATATTTTATGTTTATTCATTGTACGCATAAGCTCGCGTATTTTTCTTCGAAGTGTTTCTTTGTAAAACTAGTCAAATCTCTTTAGCGAATGCATGCACTCAGTGTGCGTGGAGTACTAGCATACATTTTCAAAATTATTACGCTAAATACTCGACAAATATGATCCATAGAAAAATGAACTGTGCAAATAGTGCGCGCGTGCTTGTGCAGAACTCATAGAAATTTCAGTTTAAATACTCTATTTTACGGGATATGTTTTTGTACTCAAATTGTGATTACATAATTGATTTTTCTTGGAAGAATAGTTAGCAAAAAAATACGAAGTGGAAACAAAAATAAGTTTACTTTTTAAAAATTTAATTCATCATAATAGAATAGCATTTTATTAGAACGGATAACTGAGTATAATAAACAAAAAGAGAAAAATAACGAAATAGCTTATCAAAATTCGATATATTCATTAAACACAAAAACATATGCAAGATATAATCTAGTTTTATTCGCTGTCTTTTTGTTCAGCTGCATATAACCAATTCAAAATTTCATAATCATTCATATCATGCGCTTTTAATGTTGCATCACGAGCAATCTTTGCGACACCACCACAATGTGCAAAATTGCCAATATCACGTGCAAATTGGACAATTTTCGATGAACGTGGTATTCGTTTTCGTTCGTATTCTCGAAATGCGGCATCAAGATTTAATGATCCATATTTCTTATAAGCACTTACAAGTGCATCCGCATCTTCCAATGCTTGTGCAGCACCTTGGCCAGCATATTGTAACATCGGATGAGCTGCATCGCCTAGTAACACCAAATGGCCATGACTCCACTTCGACAATGGATTACGACTAAAATAATACAGGAACAAAATTATGCGAACTCAATACACACATAAACTTACTCATATACGGGCCATCGTATATTACTTTGTATTAGTTTCAAAGCATTTTTAACATGTTCACATCCGATACCAAAATGTTGATTAAGTTCTTCTCGTGTTCCCCATTCGTCTGTATCATCGGGTACTCTTTTTGATTTAAATATCGCTGCTTGATTAAATAATTCTCCACGTCGAATTGGATATTGTACCAGATGCATATCAGGTCCAATCCAAAATTGTACATTTTCCAGGCCAGCTTCTTTTGAAACTTGACTGATATCTATTGTACCTCGATAGGTTACATAACCAACACTAAGCGGTGCTCCATCATCATGAACAAATTTTCTTAACGACGACCAAAGACCATCGGCCGCAACTACCATATTACAATCATAACGTGTACCGTCAGCACATTCAACCATGATTGATTTTGGTCGTTCGTCAACACTTACTACAAAACGATTTGTTTCCAGTGTTACTAATGGATCAGCAAAACATGCTTGATAAAGCGCATTCAAAAGATCAGCTCGATGTACAACTATATATGGATATTTAAATGTTTCAATAAATTTAGGTCCTAAATCTATGCAGCCAAGTCTTTGGCCAGATAGAGCATCCATCCATACAATTTGTTTAGGAAAAACAGCATTAGCTTGTACTTGTTTTAAAATACCAAGATGATCGAGTACACGACTACAATTAGGTGCTAATTGCATGCCAGCACCAACTTCACTAAATTCAGAATTTTTTTCGAATAATCTAACTCGTATTCCAGCTTGAGCAAAATTTAATGCCGTTGCCAAACCGCCAATACCACCACCAACAATCAATATAGACAATGAACGAGCACTGACTAATGAACGTGGCATTTGTCGATGATTACCCATAAGAATGCCGTTGAATATTGTTTCATTACGAAAACATTTAAAAAATAGTCGATGATCGTGTTCAGCTATTTCAGCATAATTCATAGCGAAATAGCAAATTTCCTGAATTAACTCATACTGTTGATCACTCGATGATAAAGCAGCTTGAATAATACGCAGTGAATAATCAGGATTCTTCTCTACTATTTTTTCTGTTGGTAACACAGAAATAGTTGATTGACAATGCAAATCAGCAACAGTAATAGCCAATTGTTCAGCTAAAATTATCCAACTAGCTACAGAATTTAATTCTTTCCAATCGATTTCATGCATTTCTTGCTGAACTGGTATTGAGTCAATAACTGAGCATTGACCTTGCAATAAATATGATTTGGTTTGATGGATTTGGTTTTCTTCATTTGAATTTTGTCGAAAGAAATTTATCTTTTTAATTTCTTTAACCCTATTAATATATTGTTGAATAAACGCTTTCAATATTTCAATTATTTCAATATCACTAAAACCTTGATAATAGCCAATAAGTACAAGATTAGTTGCTAAACGTTTCAGGTCCCACGTAAATGGTGCAATTTTCTTTGTATGTTGTCGTATTTGAAATATTCGCTCATTAGTAGTATCATCAAAGTAATAATGAAATTGGCCAATATGTAAATCACCATGAATATAAGTCGGTTCATGAATTTGAAAATTATCTTTATCACTTTGATTATCTTCATAAAAAAGTGCATGATTATGTTGATAGAATACAACAGGATTAATGGCAATACGTCGAAAATAAGCATGCCATGTTTTAGTTTCATATCGTTTTCCTGTCATTTGATATTTAGCAAAAACTTGTACAAGATAATTCAAACGTTGATTATCATCACCATGAAGAATGCCTTCTACAGATGCTGAACTTGGCATTTGTAATTATTTATTGAATTCAACTGAGTATCTATTTTCATGTGAGATTTCAAACAAAAAGGAATCGATATTTATACGGCAGAATTAGTACATATTCGATGACGAAAATACTATTAGTCACGAATAATATTTGTTGAAACAGCATTTGTCTGCTATCAGTGTATTTTGTGCTTATTTTAAAAGCATTTTTATGTTTGCCCCCATGTTTCATATTTTACATGTCTACTTAAAATTTAAGGAAGTGAAAAAGTTCAACTCGTACATATGTGTAAATAGTTGATTCTACATCATCAAACATGGAAGTGCGTATATAGTTTAGAATAAGAAAAACAAAAAGGTCAATCGTATTTTCAAATATTTATTTTTGTGTTCTTTTTCTTTTTCTTTTTTCGTACTCGCGAATTTTCAAAAATTACATATAAACATATATATTTTTTCATTTATTCTTCCATGAATCCGGATTTATGAAGTTTTTCAATCAATGACGCCAATCCTTGATTTACGGCTTCCTGTGCAAATAATGGGATTTCTTCCAACAGTCCTTGGTGAATTTTTTGTATGATACGCCGAAAATGTGCAAGATCTTTTGATGGCATTCGTAATTTTGTACCAAAAATACGAATATTTTTCGATACTAAAATATTTGAAAGTTTTGAAAATGTTCTAATAAAACAAACAATAAAAGATTCTTACCTGAAAATGCCGAGGCTAAAGCTTCCAACCAATATGACATATTCTTTTTAATAGTTTTAGAAAAAGTTTGACCGAATAAAAATGTAAACAATCGTAAACCATGTAACGTATACACAGCACGAAGAAAATTTTCAATGTTTTCTTTTGCTGGTCTTTTGACTGTATGGACATGAAAAAAAGGATGCTCATTTTTTTTCAATACTACACAAGTATCTATTTACCTGCTATACATGTCTCTTCATTTTCATCATTATTATCAGGACAATCATTTGGTTGACCATCGCAAATAAACTGTAAAGCAATACATCGTTCACTTTGTGGACATTGAAATGGTTCAGATGGATCAGTACATCCTAAATAAAATGAAAGATTTATTCAATAACTATAAAGCT
Source organism: Rotaria socialis (assembly GCA_905331475.1). Taxonomy (NCBI): domain Eukaryota; kingdom Metazoa; phylum Rotifera; class Eurotatoria; order Philodinida; family Philodinidae; genus Rotaria; species Rotaria socialis. The sequence continues at coordinate 147,955 of CAJNYU010002640.1, read as the reverse complement.
TCTTGAATATGTAAGGAAAACTCAAAGATGATTTTTCGAAGAAAACAATTGAAACAAAATGTACCTTTGAATGATGGTTTCGAATGTAACATTTCGATTGGTGACGGAGTCGTACGGCTTTCACTGGATCCACTAGTCAGTTTTTCTTTATTCCATATTTTCAGTGCATCATCTCGATTATCACTGGATTCGGCCAGCCAATGTGGCCAATGACCTTGTGGACGTAAGTGAACGAAATCAGCACTAGCAGCCACTTGAGCAGTATCCACGAAAAATAAGACAATAATGACAAGTTTTGACGTTGTAGATTTCATCTTTGTTGTTATAATGCTGTTGTTTTTGATATTATTTATGGTGAATAAATAGGACAGGTTAAAAATATCTAGAAATTAGCAAAAAGAAACAAAAGACAAGAAGTTCTCTAGAGAAATGCAAGAATTCATGATTTTTTAGATTAATTCAGCTTTATAGAAGAATAGCTTACGATTTCTACTTGTAAGATACAACGAGTCACATGTATGAAAGAGCAGAAAATATATGACACATTTATTTTTAACAGAAACTGTGTATGAAATCAATTCAATAGATATGATCCAAATTGTAAGAACTACGAAGCGGGGGGGGGGGGGGGGGGGGGGGGGGGGGGGGGGGGGGGGGGGGGGGGGGGGGGGGGGGGGGGGGGGGGGGGGGGGGGGGGGGGGGGGGGGGGGGGGGGGGGGGGGGGGCG